>JAZHYW010043573.1:0-82168 GCA_037355805.1 Ixodes ricinus
GCGAATACTTCCCGTATTAGCGTCTCGTTGCAGATAGCAGGAGCCATTACAGTAGCAGGTGAACAAAAACAACTTAGCTGCGAGGCCTACTCTCCGGTGCACCTCGACTCTGTTCGGCGCCTCGGCTGTTCGAAGCTACTTCCAGCTGTCAACTCGCGAGCTGATTGGTCGGCGCCGCGTCGAACGCTTCCGGATACGCAGCGTCAAAATAGGTCGAGGCGTCGAGATCTATCTTGGTCAGATCCCCGAATACGCTCGTATTTACGCCGACCGAGGAAGCGCTCGTCCCGACGCCCGCCAAAACGCCCGTAAATACGTCGCAAATACGCCCTATATGGTTCGGGCTTAAGGGAGCGGAAGAATGACATTCATGCTTTCGCATTCACAACTCACAAGAAGTGCTTATGTGTCCTCGGACTCACGGAGAGAGACAGTCAACGTCTCAACCTAAGCTACAACGTTTATCTCGTCCACCCTTTTATATATCCTCTCTCTAATATGTCGTGATTACTACAGAGATATTCATCTTTTTAACATTCCACGCTGAGAATGCAGTCGTCAAAAAAAGTCTTTAAAAAATAAAAAAAAGGAGGGCTTAGGAGTATCAGGTTTTACCATGATATTCAATAAATGCCAGCTCACCTGCACCTTTTCTTCTATATTTTGAATTTTCTCGTCATCTGCGTTACTAATCTTTTTGTTTCTTTTGCCGTTCCCTTTCTTTACTGCCACCTATGTTTGCGTGCATGTTTTTCTTTGTAGAAAGCATAAGCGAAACGCGTTTGTCATTGATTGCTATTTATCAAATGCTGAACAAGTGATATGAGACGTTTTACTTATTTAATGTTAACATCAGACTCCAACCGACTAAAAAAAAAGAAACAAAACAAATGAAGTGCTAACATAGGAGAACATAAATAAATATAATCAAGAATAAAACAGAAAGTGCGATATAGTCAATACGCCGAAGCTACGCATGGCGAAAATAATCCTGGGAGAGGGAACAAAGGGGACAAAGCACAAACACAATTGGAGACTTGTGTTTGTCCTTTGTCCCCCTTGTTCTCCTTCTCCTGGGAGTATTTCTGGTCATTATTGTCCAGCTCGCTCGCACCTTTGCAACCACAAGACACTTTAGGTTTGTAAGGTGTTACAGCCTAGACTGCTGGTGAACATCCTAAACGGTGTTCATCAGCTTCACCATTTACCATTTGGGGAACACCCTTTTGGTTTTTACCTTAGGGCGAATCTTTAATGAAACCTTAAGATGAACCCTAGGCTGAACACCGTATAGGGTTTATCACAGGGTAAACAAGAGGGTGTTTACCCTAAGGGTGCGTTAGGGTAAATTGTGCCTTATGCTTTGCTCTAAAACACTCTTAGGGTGCGTAGGGTATACCACTGCAGAAAGAAATGTTAGTAATGTGACAGGAAAATATGCGGAAAATTTCGGGCAAAATAGGATAACAGTTTAGTTATCTGTAAGCAGATAGAACCTATGCTATTCCCACATCCCAAACCTTTTTGGTGAATAAACAAAGTAAACAAAGTCACATTACTGTAAAAAAACAGAACTTTCTTCATTCCTGCAAAACGGATGATCATTAAATCAGTGAACGAAGCCATAGCTAAAATAAAGTATTTTATAAAGAGATGTTTGTTCGCAATACAAGCCATTTAGCACATAAAAATTTATCAGTCCTGCGTTAATCCAGTCACAGCGATAGCTGCAACACGTCACGGCGAAGTCGTTGAGCATCGGCGTCACGTTCACGCGCCCTGGAGTGCGCGAACAAAAGCGTACGGAACAAACTAGACATCTCACCCTTTTATTAATGGGAAATAATTAACTTTCCCATGAAGCGAACCGCCGTCATCAGCTTTGAAGTCTCGCCAAACGGCACCTTAAATCCTTTCTCCAAGTGAAGCCAGCTCCCAGCTATGAGACCACGCGAAAAACCTACCCAAACAGCACCTATAGTTTTCCCGATCCCATAAGAGCGGAGCATAGCTGATAAATTTCGGCTTTTCGATACGCTTTTGAATCTTCCTTTTTTTTTTTTTTGTCGGAGTGCGTGAACGCGCGTCTTTTGGCACGGGCTCTTAGCGTTGACAGTGATACGGCGGCATTTTGTTAACGGCAATCTATTTGTCCCCCCCCCCCCCCCAGAGATTGCGTGTAGTGGGCATCGGGGACTACAGAATTTGAGCAGTACTGTGTTAATACAAGGTACAGTCATATGGATAGCAGCGATTTCTACTTTTGTGGCATATTCGTAACCTATCTTAGTTCTCCGGAACTGCGTGTTATTAGAGAATTTCAGGGAACCGTTTTGGCACATCCGATACCGTACAATAGGCCCTCCGGTACGAACTGCGCATGCGCTACCTCTGAAGACTCTTACGTGCGCAGTTCGTCTCCGACGGCCCTTCGTACTGTATCTGATAAGGAAAAACGGTTCCCCAAATCTCTTTCTTATACTGCAATGTACGGGTAGTTTTGATTTTAACTTGAGCGGATTTTGATAAAAAGGGGTAGTGGCGGTTACAGGAATGCCGTCTCTTTCCTGCGTGTTTTTTTTTTTCGCCGAATAACGTTAGATGGGAGAATAATCATCGCGGTATTCAAGAAATAACAAGTCTAATAATTCGTGTGGCGTATATTAAGAATCAACGTCAATACCGCACATTTAACATGAATCGTCAAATCTATATCAAAGTTAATTAATGGAGTTTAGTGAATTAATGTTCACTGAAATCCATTTTAATTCCTGAAGGCTCCAAAATATTTTCTGAAGGCGCTAAATTAAGATATATAAACCATTTCATCGGAAAACTTCAAAGAAATATTTAGTAAGAGTAATATTTTATCAGCCTCTACGTTTTTACGCAAAAAATGGCGCAGTAACCGGCCAAGTCGAATTTAAAAAATAAGACTGCCATAATAGCCACTAGGAGAATAGGTTCGAAGAGGAAGTTGCGTGGTTAGTTTGACTGTTGTGTTGCAGTTATTTGTGTGTTGTTCTCTCGTATATGTCAACGCATCCAAGTGTATTATAGCGCTTAAATTGACAAGTAAATAGCAGCGACGCAGTTGGCTCGTATTTATCGCTGTAAAACTTTCTTTGCAGCCTGGACAATACAGACTGTTTTTTCAGAAACTTGCTAAACAAAACAAGCTTTTTTTTTTACAAAAAACAACAACTCTATTTTACTTATTTAAGAACATAAACTGTTTTTCTACTAGGCTAGGCAACAGAAAGTCATTTTACAGAAACAACAAGAACAAAAATTATGGAAGCAAACAAGGACACGAAGACAGATATATTGTGGCAAGAGGGCTGCCAAGCTTTTTCTGTTTTATTTCTACGCGATTATTTTTTACTGTGTACCCCCTAAGAGACTCTGACAGATGGTGAACACCCTAAATACTGAATGCCCGCAATCTTAACAGCCTCGTGGTGATATGTTTTCCGAGTGGCAAGTTTACAAACTACTCGCACCCCATGCGATTCTCACACGAGCATAAATGCCAAACACGGACGCAGCGAATCACACACGAAAGAGAAATCCCAGCCCTATAGGACACTCCACCTCCTTATACCAGGGGTTATGCAAGACGGTGGGACGAGGTTGGACGAAGGGACCTAGCCATCGCTGCCTGCTGTGAGTGGTCAGCGGCGTGGGGCTGGCCAATCGCAGCAGGCGGCGATGTTTCGGTCCCTTCGTTCAGAGCAGCACAGTAATGCGCGAGCAGCAGTCGAAGGAAGGGACGTTCGCGTCTCGTTACACGACAGGGCGTTGCTCTGTGAACATTTGGAGCTTCGCTACACGAGTTTTTGGGAACACGTGCGCGGGCACAATGGCGATCCCATTATAGACTGCAGATCAGAGCGAGAGCGAACATCAATTTTGCGTAAAGCTCGGCAAATATAAAACAGAGACCTTTGAAATAAATCAGCAGGATTGTGTTGAAAAGCGGTGAATTTTGCGAAGTCCTTCAAGTGGCACTCGTGCTTCAGGAACGGCAGAACATCGTTGGAAGACGAAGAGCGGTAGGGCGACCTGGACTTCAGTGGCGTTTTGCCATTCTTGAGGTGCGGGTGGCACTCAAAACACCTCGCACACCTCGCTGCCTTTTGACATTAGCCTCCTAAAGAATTTCATAGCTCTCTGTACTCGATTTGCGGAGTTTGACGTAAAATTGATGTTCGCTCTCGCCTTGGTTTGCAGTCCTTCAAGAAATCGCCATTATACTCGTGCATCTGGTCAAACAAACTCGTGTAGCACAGTTACAAATGTTCACAGATCAACGCTCTTTGGTATAATGACGCAGGAAGGTCCTTGCCTTCGACTGCCGCGCGCTAATCTCTGCGCTGCCCACACTTTCACGCTACAAAATTAGTGCCTGAACTTTTTGATGGCACCTTGTATATTCTCCACAATTCAAATACACTATTCGTAGATGACCGTCTTCGCAATTACACATGTTGCACGTATGTTGCTTTGTTCTCGTCTGTATTTCCTGTTAAGGATAATATGAACAATTAGAATAAGTGTATCTTCAAGTAAAAAGCATAAAAATAAGCAATAATTCTTCGCCATTGTCTCTAAATAGCATCCACTAAACTTGATATTGAAGGGCAGTCGCCTTACTTTACACGCCCGCTTTTACACCCTTTAGCACTATACAATAATGAATGGTATTCCATGCAAGTCCCCAAGAAAGGTTGTACTACTCAAAATAAGGTGCTTAAAAAGTGTAGACGAGGGTGTACGGTTCTGGAAGAGCATTTTTACACCCCATAAAACTGTGGAATTTCTTAGTCACTAAAAGAGCGGAGATGGGAATTTATACCATGAATTTGTATTGGGGGAAGTAAGAGAAACACGTAAAAGACAAACATTTAGGGGATATTCATGTGGCATCACGGTTGAGTGTTCGTTTCGCCTGAACTGGCTGAACTAGTTCTGCAGTGCAGAACTGGCGCATTCGATTCAACCGGAAGTTGCACGGCCGCTGCGCTGGCGCGTTCGATTCATCCCGGTTCTGAACGAGTCCAGACCCAGTTCCTCAAAACCTTGCACCGGCTCCATAGTCAGTTCAGCGTACGTGGAGAAGCAGACGACGAGAGCAGACGACAGTCCTCGTCCGTGCCATTTCTTGGAGCTCCTGCTCAGATATCTGCGATGCTTAACAATAACGGGGTGACGGAGGTTACATTTCCCCTCATTTATGAAAATAATGAACCCGTGATTGACGCGGAATCGAGATCCTAACCGAGGGTTGGCATTTGATCGAATATTATATTCTGAAAGTGTTTTACGCACCTGCTCGCGCAGGTTTATCTCCCTATGGTAAGCGTAGAAAGATTGGCTCACGTAAATTGTTTCTTTTTGATGCTACGCGGTACTATGTTCATATTCGTCTTAAAATACACAGGAAAGGTATCACACTCTTCAGAGCACCTGTCTTCAGTAGCTCTTCGATACAGACTAATAATCCCGATACACTGCAGAGGTCTGGTATTAACTACATTGGCACTCGCATGTCCCGTGGCTCAGCTTAATACTGCATGCTTTGTCCGCTGGTCTCTGTGGCCGCCAACTAACGAGCCTGGAAAAAAGCGCCAAAAATCTGATTGAAGATAACGTAATAAGGCAGGCGAGCTGGATAAAGATAAGCATTTCAAAACCCAAGACGGAGGCTACAAAGAGGGGACAAAAACAATACGTCTGAAACACAACTGTGTTTGAGACGTCTTGTGTTTGTCCTCTCTTTGTATAGCCTCCGTCAGGGGTTTTAGAAATGTTCAATAATCCGAATTTGCTTGGTAGCTCTACACGGCTGTTTGTTTAGTATCAGAATAAACGCTTCAATTTGTGATCAAAGTGACGGTCGATAACTGTTTTGGTTAAGACGTTGACGTCAGGCGTTCGACTTCGAAGTGACCGCGCTACTGCATGTGCGCTGCCACCAGTAAGTCCCGCCGCGGAATCATCCTGATGCCGCGAGCGTATCGTCGAAATGCAAAATTCGAGAGACTTGGATTAAATTTACTATTGCTAAATGAATGTGAAGGACACGCTCGTTTATGGAAACGATTGGAAGCGGACGGCAGTCAAAATCTAGAAAGAAACGCATTTTGTATACAGGAGAAGTTTCTAGTGCACTCGAATAAAAAGTCATTACCAGATGAGATTCCGTTTATATAGTTTAAACCTATGAAAATGCGAATGGTCACATCAAACCGCCAGTAATGAAACGTAGCATATGAGGAGCCGTGGAGAAACAAGAGCCAACAGATGCAGACGATACCTTGCACTTCCGCTCCGGAAGCCGATCACAGCGCCAGTCGTAACGCGGTGGCTGCATGGGCTGGTTCTGCCCAGCGCTGCAAGACCCCTGCACTCCTCTGAACTTGGACAGAACTACCGTAATATTTCGATAGATAGTCCACCTAAAATCGAGAGAAAAATTGGGTGAAAATATAGAGGAGGTTGACTTTCAGTGTGCAACAAAAAAAGTTGAAAATGCTATTTTTAGATTATGTGTCCCTGCCAAACTTGTTATCGCGGCGAGGAACAATGAAGCGAAGATTTATTTATTTATTTATTTGGTGATACTGCCAGTATTCTGTAGAACGCCCAGGCAGGAGGTGAAAACAATATTCAAAAACAAGCAGAAGCAGTGCAAGCAAACAGACAGAGCCGCTACTCAACGAAGTGCGAGAGTAGTGCTTCACTAAAAGTATCTAATGATCTCAAATTTACAACACTTTCAGGAAGCTTATTCCACTCACAGGTGGTTCTAGGAAAAAAGGATGCTTTAAACAAAGTGGTTCCACACAATGGTTCGACAAGTGTTAATTGGTGTTTGCCTCTCGTGGGCCTTGTTTCGTTAAATGAAGTGTAATCACAGAGACGCAGTCGCTAATTACGTTGTGTCATATTATAAAGAAACTTCAGCCGTTCTGTTTTTCTCCGGGTTGCTAAATCACTCGATCCCGGTCTTGGGTACAAATCTTAAACGGATGACTTAAAACCATAACGGTTGCACACTAACCGCAATGCTTTTTTTGTTGCAAAGTCTCTAACAATTTACAGCTTTTTTATGAGGGTCCCATACAATACATGCATATTCTAACATTGGTCTTATGGTGGTTTTATAAGCAGTCACTTTAGTTTCAGGTAAACAGCGGTTAATATTTCGTTACAGGAATGATCGTACTTCCTAGTCAGCAATGTTCGCTTATATCCCGCCATAGTTAATTAGACGCATTTACACCGATGTCACCATTTAGCCCAACACTACGATTACTAAGAATAAGTAATCTTTCGGCGATTAAAAGAAAATAGCAAGTCAAGCCAAAAATGAGGTGGGTTGCCTTTTGGGGAGTATCTCTCGGAATTTTAAGGTAGTTTATAACTTTATGGACGAATCTAACATGCGTAATGGCTGCCTTTGTCTCCACTACACTCGTCGAACGCATTCGAATGCGAAAGGCCAGGCGCCGGATGCGGCGCCTGGCGTTCTGAAGCGTTCTAAAGCGTTCGACGAGTGCAATGGAGGCAAAGACAGCTAGCTTTAGATCTACCTACTAATCAATAAAACCAGAGCTCAGCGTTTTGACATCCCTGCGGGCTCTCGTCTCTTCCTCTTCCTCAGCTTCTGAACGCACAGATAGATGATCGTGTCCACAGAAACGTGCGGAGGCGCCTTTCTACCTACCGTCTTTCCCGTGTGTCATGCGGTGTTCTCGTCTTTTTGTCGTGGCGTTATGCGTGTGGCAAATGGTCACTGTGAATGTTCTAACGTCCATGTGTTCGACTGAGGGAGCGTGTCTGTGGCCGGCTTTTCGAAGGCACGTACCCTCGAGATACTGGGTGGTGCAACGGGCCGGGCACGGCTCTACAGACTGCACGCAAACTGAGCGCATAGCTCGATGACATAAAGTAAATGGAAAGGAATGGTTACCCCATGCATGAGACAAGTACCATCATTTGCTTTCAAAGTCGAAATTAAAAGAAAAGACACAAGAAAAGTGCCAATTACATTCCAACAGCGTTACGCTATGCAATCTTGCTTACCATTCGGCCAACTGCAAACCGTGTTGGCGGTAACGCGCGACTATTAATGTCGTTACCAGTAACGCGTTACTTTTTTCCAGTAATGTTGTAACGTACTCGTTACCTTTTCAAAACTTTAACGGGTAATGTACTTGCGTTACTTATTCGGAGTAACATAATAACGTACTTACGTTACATCTTCTTCCCAAAACCTGAAAAAAAAGTACACTTACATTGTTTTCGTGTTTCTGTACTTAGTTTTACCTTAAATCCAGATTCAGCCGATGCTACGAGCTCATGTGACCAACCAGGCACCTTCGAAAGGGCACCCTCATGATGTTCGCCGTCTTTCTGCAGGTTTCTATCATCGCGCTAAACCAATCATGGAAAAAAATTAGGCCCAGTAACTTGCACTTTTGAAACTGCTTGATTGGTCCAATTCGCTCGTAGCGTCGGCTGCATCTGGACGTAAGCTCAAACGAAGTATATGCGCCGCGTCATTAAGTATTGGACTCGTTCCACATACCTTCAAAATGTTGACCATATTTTCCACACGCAAATATTCCAAATTAAAAAAAAGCAAAAACCAACGCCCTTTGTCCCAGTGTCAACAAGCGCTGTCGCCAAAAAAAAACGCTGTTACCGATAATTTATAAATACAAAACGCAAAAGAAACGTGCGTTACTTTTATCGGTAGCGGTAACGCGTTCTTTTTATTTGGAGGTAACGCGGGTCGGTAGCGCGTTCCTTTATTTCGCAAGTAAGAAGTAACTTATTTCGTTAATTTTTTTTCGGTAACGCCTACAACACTGATTGCAGATGATAATTTTTTGATAGTATTTTTTTTGTCTACCGGTTCAATAGTAGCTGTGACCGTTGAAAAAGTGATTGAAGCTCTAAGTGTTATGATTGAACTCTGCCATGTGGACATAGTTACCCTGGGCGAGGGGACAAAAATAAATGGGACGGACAGACACAAAACTCCGAACGCAGCTAAAGATTTGATTTTCAGAACACCTCCTTAAATAGGCCCACAAACTTGTCTGTTCGTCTATTTTCCCGCCTCGCTTCATACTTACTAAATATACCCTTAACCAGCTCGCCTGCCTGCTTGCTTTAACATCTATAATGTGGGCTTCAATTTCGGACGCGTGGACATCTGAAAATTTAGACGTCGTCCTCTAGCTTCGATGCCAAAGGCGTAAGTCATTAACGCAAAAGACCATACACTCTAAAAAAAAAAAAAAAACCGCGCGTCTGCTTTCCCACACAACACTCGAAGAGCCAATCACCGTAACTTACGGAGGCAGCTCAGTGACTGACGATGCCGAAACATATGTTTAGGCAGAGGTCGGCATTTTAGGTCGCCCTCACTCACCCTCACCCTCACAGCCACACTCACCTAAGCCCCTCACTCACCCTCACCCTTAAAGCTACACTTACCTTTAGCCCCTCACTCATCCTCACCCTCACAGTCACACTCACCTTCAGCCCTTCACTCACCCTCACGGCCCTCACGCCCCTCACGCACTCATGGCCCTCACGCCCCTCACGGCCCTCACGCTCCTCACCGCCCTCACGGCCCTCACCGCCTCACTGGGCCCCTCACGGCCCTCATGCCCCTCACGCACTCATGGCCCTCACGCCCCTCACGCACTCACACCGCCCTCACGGCCCTCACGCACTCACATGGCCCTCACGCCCCTCACGGCCCTCACGCTCCTCACCGCCCTCACGGCCCTCACCGCCCTCACGGCCCTCACCGCCCTCGCGGCCCTCACGCCCCTCACGGCCCTCATGCCCCTCACGGCCCTCACGCTCCTCACCGCCCTCACGGCCCTCACCGCCCTCACGGCCCTCACCGCCCTCACGGCCCTCCACGGCCCTCACGCTCCTCCACCGCCCCTCACGGCCCTCACCGCCCTCCACGGCCCTCACCGCCCTCACGGCCCTCACGCCCCTCACGGCCCTCATGCCCCTCACGCACTCATGGCCCTCACGCCCCTCACGCACTCACCGCCCTCACGGCCCTCACGCACTCACGGCCCTCACGCCACTCAGGCCCGCTTCAGATGGGGAATTTCGCCCAGAAACTTGACGTAGCAACACCAACAACACGGGCCGCCCGCGTTCACACGCAGCAACCAATTGCAGCAATTAGCCATCATCATCATGAAATTTTATTTTTTCTTGCACTATTTAGACACACAACTACGCGCTATAAACCTGTTTTCATGCATTAAATCTCGTTGAGAATACTAATGCATCTTTCTGAAACAGTTTATTTCCAAAAACGATCAATTTCAAACCAGAACCAAGGCTTTTGTTGTCATCATCACCGGCACGAGGTATCACGTAAACATATCGCGTCCCTGATTGGATGCAACCGCTTCAAACGTCTTCCAATTGCTCCGACTTGCTCGCTTGTTTCGAGCTGGACCCTATCTCAGCAATTCGTGTCGATCTAGGGAAAGCTAGGGAACAACCCGCCAGCAACACCTAAATTGCTGAGAAAGTTGCTCCGTCTGAAGGGCGCCTCATGCACTTACCGCCCTCCGCCCCTCACGCACTCATGGCCCTCACACCCCTCACGCACTCACCGCCCTCACGGCCCTCACACCCCTCACGCACTCATGCCACTCACACACTCACCGCCCTCACGCATTTCATGGCCCTCACACCCCCTCACACACTCACCGCCCTCACACCCCTCACGCACTCACGACCCTCACGCCACTCACCGCCCTCACAGCCCTCACGCACTCACGGTCCTCACAGCCCTCACGGCCCTCACTCACCCTCACACTCATGAATTTTTCTGGCTCAGAAACTCACTCACCTTCACCTCACCTGTGAAGATGAGGGTGAGTGAGGGTGAGTGAGGGCCCTCATGAGTGAGGTTTGCCGAGGTATGTGTTTAGGCCAAAAAACGCCCTCTCAGTTGGGACATTAAGCAATGGAAGCGTGACGTTTTGCATTGCTGAGTGTCACAACTCAAACTGCGTTTTTTAATCTAAGCATATGTTTCGGCATCGTCATTCGGTGAGCTGCCTCCGTAAGTTACGGTGATTGGCTCTTCGAGTGTTGTGTGGGAAAGTAGACGCGCGGGATTTTCTTAGAGTGTAGAGTCGCAAATATGTTAATACAAAACCTCGGGCGGGGCGTGCCCAGACCATCTCATTCTCGCTCCTCGACCAATGAGATGACGACAACAGCCGTTAAGAACGATGAAGCCACGTTCTGCGTCTCTTAAGCTGGCAATGAATAACGGAATGAAAAAATAAATAAACCATCTGACAGAAACTGGTCGCTTGGAAACATCGAGAGCTTCGCATTTGTCAATGTCGCTCTGGCGGATTTACCGGAGCCACTCGGCACGACGACCAGTCAATAATTTTATATTTTTTTCCTTCCGCTGAAGAAAAGAAATGCGTATTTACGCGAGGCATTTCTATTATTCGCGTGTTTTGGAATCTCGTTACGGGCGGGACTACCAAACCTATGCAACACCTGCCGCGAATGGCGGCTTTGACCAAATCGATGGTGGTCGAAAGGCGATTCCTTTTTCCGTGATGCATCGCTTCAAGATGAGTGAATACCAGCTGAAAACACACACAGCTGACATAAAAAAACAAAAAAAAAACTCACGTTCCTTGCTTGCTAAATATTTCACTCTGGATAAAAAAGAAAAAGTGTATGAATATATAAAATAACGAGAACATTGCCCCATTTTATCCAGCGGTGCGCTATCGCTCAAGTTGAACGATCCTGTCCGTCCATTTGCATGAGAGGTTTATTTTTGTTTTCTCTATTGTTCGCTTTATTTTTATTTTCTGAGGGCTCGCAAAT
This sequence comes from Ixodes ricinus, assembly GCA_037355805.1. Classification (NCBI taxonomy): domain Eukaryota; kingdom Metazoa; phylum Arthropoda; class Arachnida; order Ixodida; family Ixodidae; genus Ixodes; species Ixodes ricinus. The sequence goes on from JAZHYW010043573.1 coordinate 11,920, forward strand.
TGCCCAGAATTTGTCTGAGACGTTTCATTTACCTTTTGTTGTATGGATAAATAAATATATGAAAACACGACTAAAAGAATTAAAAAAAAAAACTAAAAAGAAACGAGACTAAAAGCTGCATTGTTTTGTTTTGTTAATCGCAGCGTTTCGATTTCAAGTTTCAGGGGCGGCTTCAAATTCCGGCTGAGGGAAGGGAGATTTCGCTGAGGATTATTTCGGAGAAGTGGTTGTGCAACTGTTTAGGTTGAACATTAAAAAGGTTCCCTGGTGACCATATAATTCATCTTGGGCGCGCCAGACGCGCTTCGTAGGTTTGGGACGCATAAATCCCCCCTCCCCCCCCCCACCGCAAAAAAAAAATTACTTACAGTCTCAAGTAGCTATTACAGCTATTTGAAGTCAATATATGACATACTATCGTCAAGACGACCCAAGTATTAATAGAATAAAAGCGCCATTATAATTTGATAGCCAGAAAGAAAGCTTGAAGAAAAGAAGCAACGTTTTTAAGTATGCTATCCTATGTAAAGTCTAAGCTTTTAGAATAAGACCACACTGTGTGGAACAACAGACATAAGGATTTTTATTTAAGTTTGAGTTGATATTTAATTTTGGTCGTATCTAGAGACGCCAAATTAGAACTCACCGATCTTGACCGACTTCGCATGAAGAGATATATGGGTGATAGACTAGATTCACGGGGTGGCCAGGCTGACCCGGCCTAAGAGCCGCAAACAAAACCATAGAAACTTACAAGAGCCGCGGGATTGGGGGGGGGGGGGGGGGGACTTGTTTAGAGCAGTAAACGAAACTCGAAGAATACTTTCGATCTTTCCGAGTCAAAAGCAGTCCAACTGTATGTAAGGGAGCAGTACCACAAGACTACCAAACCGCAACCTGTCTTTCGATTTAAAACCCGTTTCATTTTCTCTTTTGGGGGAAGTGCTCTTGCTGACCGGGAGGGTGGCGGGGAAGGGGGGAGGGTTTGGGGAAGGAGCCGCGAGGCGCACTTTAACGCGCGAAGAGCCGCATGCGGCTCGCGAGCCGCAGCTTGGCCACCCCTGGACTAGAATATCTTCAAAGGCAAAATAAATTATTAGTTTCATTTGGAACATTCTGGAGATGCAAGGAATCAATGAATTCGTTGTTTAAAATTAGAGACAGCCGGATGTTAGTTGGCTCAAAAGGAAGAATTTATTGCTGTAGGTCACCGGTGTCTCCGCAGTAGGTGAGAAATCCTGGCAGCGTATAACGACTGTGCTGGCCTGGGGTCTTTGACGTGCAGTAGTGATGCATGAATGCACGCCGGCACAATGCTGATCGAGATCGAGACGGACAGGGGCGGGTATTGAGTCCCGGATGTCCATGGATTCTACAGCGCCGGTTTTCGCTGTACGTGCTCGTAGCTGCAGGTGGCTATAACATACACTCGACCGTGGGAGCCCCTATAGGAGAGATGGAGCACATATCTACAGCATAAATCAAGCGCTCCTCTGAATTTAAACCGGCTACATTTAATAAATGGCTTCAACACGAATATTCTTCGCAGCTTCTTTGATAATAAACGCTAATGTATTCTTACCTTCAAACCGCTTTTTTAATAAACGGATGTACCAGTTTCTCCAGTCCTGCACGTGTTACGGGCGCTGCGGTGGTGGAAGCTAGAACGTCTTCGTTGCATCGAGTGGGCGACAACACCAGTTTTAAACTTGTAGTTGACTTAAAACGAAGAACCCTATTTTCGGCCAGTAGTTACCTGAAATCTTATTGTTTGCGCGTGACCGTAGATCACAATGTGTTAAAAAAAAACACTTAAAAAACCGGGAAAAATTATTCATAAAAGGTTCCGCTCTGTCGTATATAATTGCATATATGTTACATCATGTAACTTTTTGAACGTAAAAAAATGAATTCTTCCACCTAATATAAAGTGCAACTAGCACCCTATAGAGGACTTGATCTCTTGTGAAAATTTGATTTGTTCGGGCTTCAATTCATTGACGTTTTCATGACTAGCGGAGCGTTACAGAAACTCCGGTAACCGGGTATTAGACGGTGTTAGGCGTCACAAGATTAAGCAACCATCATTAAAGCTTAGAGATAACATGGGTTTATTAAACGAAATCTTCAGATGGGGTAGAGGAGGCGGTGCAAAACTATCGATGGTACGAGCCGAATCTATCTATTAAAGAACTATCGACAGTACTATTGGTTATACTTCTGGTAGCACTATCGATACATGATATCGATAGTAGACTATCGGATGTGCAATTGATGGTCGACTACCGTAAAACTATCGATGTTATATTATCGATAGGGGACTATATTTAGACTATCGACAAAACTATCAATGGTGGTGGAATGTAAAACTTCTGTAGCCGGCAATTAATAGTAGACTGTCGTAAAACTACCGATGGCTGACTATGGTTAAACTATCGATGATCAACTGTCGTAAAGCTATCCATATAGTGCTTCCGGTTGTCTCCCGTTGTAAAGCCAACAAAGGCATATTTGATAGGCGAAGAAGGGTGCCAAGAATCACCCCAGGAAATCTTCTGAAACTTAATCCGAAATTGCAATTAGAAACTTCTGCATAATTATTAGGAAAAATATCCAAAAACTAGCACAAAATATACAAAAAATCGCAGAACCATTGTTAAGGAAATATCGCAGTAAAGTGTCAAGAAAACGAGCCGCAATGCACTATCGATAGATTAAGTTCTTGGTAGGCTGTTGAAGTTTGTGCTGCTGTTTTAGAGCGCAGCTCTTAGGCGCCTGTTTCCGGCTTGAGCAACACCGCCGTCGGCGTAACCGGGCGGTGCGTTATGGGAAACGTCCCATAATGACGCCACACATGACGTCACGAGTGACGTCACGAAGGTCACGAAGGTTCCGCGCGTCGCATTTTAGGAAACGTACCGTGATGTAAAGCGCGGGTAGAAGGGAGGAGGAGAGAAGAGTAAGGAGAAGGGAGGAGGAGGGAGGAGGAGGTGGAGGAGGGAGGGAAGAGAAGAAGAGGAGGAGAGGACGAGGAAGGACGGGGAGGAGATGGGGAGGATGGAGGAGGGAGGTCTAGGAGGGGAGATGCCAGCTACCCGTTGTGCAGGCAAGTGATATCACCATTCATAAATCACAGGGAGGTACGTAAGAAAACGTGGTGTACTCGGTATCCAAGTGGCCATTTACTTGGGTACGGGTCTGTGCTGTGCCAATCGATTTCTGTGGCACGTCAGACGAAGTTAGTAAATTGTGTGCCGCAAAGGTTGACGACGGCTTGCTCGTGGTAGCTCTGCCTCTCTCACCTACGAGCACTCACGAAATATTTCGTGCAAGACAATGAATAACTTCATACCAGTCATGCAGGAAAACATCCCATTGGCCCCGAGGGACGTGCACTCGCTGTTCTGCTGTTCCATCTCGGGGGAGCATGCCCTTGATTAATGCTGAGGAGATCGAAAACGCGGATCAGTCTTTGACAGAGCCGACAGCTAGTAGGATGACATTGAGAGTATCACGTACTTCATCAAAGTGTTGATCTTTACGCTGTCTCGTTCTCCCGCCTTGCTCCTGCTGTTTTGTTTCCTGGCACCGGCGGGAGCTTGCCAATGTGTGAACTATATTTCCTTTCTCCGGACAAGCGGCGAGCGAGAATACCACAATATATATCTATATCTATATATCTTTCTCAGATTGTTCAGTACGGTATATCGCAAATACCGAAATGCCTCGAGAGAGGAGGAGGATGAGGAGGAAGAAATAAGGGAGGAGGGAGGAGGAGGTGAGGGTACGGATGAGGAGGAGGGGTATACCCTCCTCTCCGTACCCTCCTCCTCCTCCTCAAGAGCTGCGCTCTAAATCCGCACTACAGGGAGTTGTTAACGTCTTTCATTTTTTTTATACTGCTTTCCAGGAGTTTCCGAATTGTCCCAGTAGACATTATTAAAAAAACACATGCATTTTCTTCGTGCCGCTGCTCATAAGTAAACTATACATTCCAGATGTAATATACTCTGCCCGAATAATGAAAGCTAGCTATGGTGACCGATTGCGTTTTTACCCGAATAAAAAGCTGTGTTGCGTTTCTTTAAGTCACACTGATTGAAAAGAAGAAAGGACACAATTCCCCTTTGCATAAACGATTTTTTTTGCCATCAAGGTATATTTCATGTTTACGGAAAGAAAGTCGTTAATTGGCAGAAAATATTATTTTATTTTATATTTAGTTAACGTCCTTTTTCCAGACATCTTGCATTCTAAGAATTGCGAAATAAGCAGAAACATGGAGGTTTGGGCTAACATGTTATGCAGTAATGTACAGTTCTAAATGTGCGCAGCGACATTTTCGTTAATTAAATTCATTGGTTTAAAGTATTTAATGTTACTTTGTGTGAGGGGTGCTCTATTTTTTCATTGCATTTTTATAGCATGTATAAACTGAGACGACAACGTTGTGCAAATCTACCAAAGCAAAAGTAAATATGGCCATATGACGGATAAGCAAGCATAATAGTGGTTTTCGTCATGTAATACTTGAGTTTTCTTACATGGCTATTGAGAGGTGCGAAAACAAATCTAGCATTTAATTCCCAGCAAAATGCTGGTTTTTTACATTTGGGTGATCAAGACCTTGGAAGGTGGTATGTGACAATTTGATAACGGGCAAAACACGGGCGTCAAACTATCTGGGAATAATAAAATTATACATATTATAATGAGAGCTATCTATGTCTCAACGAAATTTCTGCCGTCGTAATTCTCTACGTTTTCCGAAAATTCCGGTAGAAACAATAAGCTCAACAAAATTTTCGAAACTATCAGAATCAAAGATCACACGGGACCATCAATGGGTTCTGTTAGGCAGTTAATTATCACAGATGCAGTCGATATCCAGAGAAAAGCAAACGCTTCAAGGAAATGTTGATATATCTCATACTTACGAACAAGAAATTATTTAAATTATGATTTTCAAATTGTAGCAGAGCAAGCTATAATAGTTTAAACATACTAACTCAAATTCATTCCTTTCACTGCATTTCTTATCTTCACTACTACACAAAATTCACCCGAAAGCAAAAATAGAAAGGGGATAGACAGACAAGGTCAAATTATATAGGTACTCGAACTAAATATATTACGACTATAGAGGGGACTATTCAATACCCTCTTGTAAAAGTCAATAGTTTTAGTTAGATGTTATAGTTGACAAATGATTTAGACGCCCATACATGTCCGTCGTTGTCCTGTTTTTGCGTTTTACTTTTATTCTCTTAATGCGTTCGATAGTTTTCTGAAAGTTCAGTGGTGATGGTATCGATAGTCAATCGAGAGCCACCAACTGATAGCCGACTGTCGTTAGTCGACTATCGATTGTTGACAATCGACAGTACTGAGGATGGTAATGTCAATAGTCTACTATCGAGACTCTTTCTATACTATCGATAATATTGAGAAAAAAACTAGCGATGGCATTGATTGTCAATTAATTCATAGTTTTGCATTGCTAAGTAAGCGGCACGGATTGCGCACCAACTTAGCTGTACAATGCGGCCAATATGAGCAGAAATACCCGATCCTGCCTTTTTCGGCGTCTGCGGACGCCGCTAGCTCAATTATTTCTGAGTTTGTCGAGCAGTGCAAAGAGTGAGTGCCCCATTTTGCATTCCATTCGTGGTTTAGAACATAGCTTTCTCGAAAACTGGCAAGTTAGTCAAAGAAAAAGGAAGTTCACTCTCAGCTCAGATTGTCCGCGAGGGTACGTGAATATTTAAACTTTCATAAATCCTTACCACCTTGGAGATTTTTCTCAATATCACACTTGTGTGTAAACTTGTTCTTTCAATAAAACGTTTATTTAATTCTCGAAATACATTTTTATGAACGCACGGCACCTCAATATTTAAAAAGAGGACCACGATTGTAATTCAGATTTCCGCTTAAGACATCGGCCGGATTCATCGAATATTTATTCATAAGGATCCTGCAAATAATGGGAGTTGCTTGTCAGTCAGTGAAAAAAAAAAAAGAATATGGTATTTGATGACGACGAGCTGGGGAAATACAGTGGCCCGCCTTTCTGACGTTGATAAGAACCCTTTTAAAAACAAATATTCATAACATATATATATATATATATATATATATATATATATATATATATGTTATGAATATGAATAACGGTGCTGTCGGCAGTTTGGTCAATAGGGTCGACAGGGTGTCGAGACAAGCAGTCGGCATCTTGGTGGAGTGTTCCAGATTTGCAAATGAGTTTAAAATCGTACTTCTGAAGACGAAGAGCTCAGCGTCCAAGTCGGCCGATAGGGTCTCTTAACGAGGAGAGCCAGCACAGGGCGTGATGGTCCGTTATAACAGAAAATTATCTGCCAAATAAGTAAGAATGAAATTTCGCAATGGACCACACAACAGCGAGACACTCCCGTTCGGTTATTGTGTAGTTTTGTTCGGCCGGGAAGACTGTACGACTGGTATAAGCTATTACACATTCCTCTCCAGATTGGCGCTGAGCTAGAATAGCGCCAATTCTATGACCGCTGGCGTCCGTGCGCAGTTCAGTAGGTGCAGAGTCGTCAAAATGTCCTAAAACAGGATTAGATGTTAAGGCGTCCTTCAAACGACTGAAAGCAGCTTCTTGTTCCGGTTGCCAGAAGAAGGGCTGGTTTCTCTTGAGGAGGTTTGACAGGGGACGAGCAATTTGAGCGAATTGGTGAATAAAGCGTCGAAAGTAGGAGCACAGACCAAGAAAACTCCGGACATCTTTTGGTGATTGAGGTGCCGGAAATTGTTGGACGGCTTTTATCTTGTCAGGGTATGGTTGAACTCCATGTATGTCGACCAAGTGACCTAAAACCTTAATCTGGGAGCTGCCGAATCGGCACTTTGACGAGTTTAGTTGGAGACCTGCTTCTTTGAAGAGGTTCAAGACTTGATCCAAGCGTGCAAGATGGGATGTAAACGAACTGGAAAATATGATAATGTCGTCCAACTAGCACAGACAGGTTGTCCACAGTAAACCTTTAAAAGGAGGTCCATGATTCCCTCAAAAGTAGCGGGGGCATTACATAGACCGAACGGCATGACTTTAAATTCATAGAGGCCGTCTGGAGTAATAGAAGCAGTCCTTTCTCTGTCGTCGTCCACACTAATTTGCCAATACCCTGACCGAAGGTCGATAGAAGAAAAGTATTTGGACCCGTGTAGACAGTAGTCTAGGGTGTTATCGATGCGAGGCAATGGGTACACATCTTTCTTGGTGATCTTGTTGAGCCTACGGTAATCGACGCAAAACCGCCAGGACCCATCATTCTTTTTAACCAAAACCACAGGAGAGGACCATGGACTAGAAGAGGGCTGTATGATGTCTCGCGAAAGCATTTTGTCCACCTTGGTTTGTATGATGCGACGTTCGCTTAGCGAAACTCGATAAGGCCTGTGGTGTAAAATTGGATGGGTCCCGGTGTCAATGCGGTGTTTGGTGGCTAATCGGCCAAGAGGATGGGCTGGCAAATCGAAGATTTTGTGATATTTTGATAGAAGGCTCTGTAGCTGTTGTTTTAGCGTCCCGTGTAACGTAGAATCAATCATGTTAGCCAGCTGACCGAGATCAGAGGCCAACGGCGGACTTGAATTTGGAGTTGGTCGGTCGTTGTCGGTAATAACCGATAGTGTTTCTTCGAACAACGGCGATGTGACGGCAAGAGAAGTTCCTCTGGGTCGTAGTTTTGGGCTATGCCCGAGATTCACCACCCAGATGGAAGTGGAACCATCAAGGATAGAAACAATTAAATGTGCAATAAATACTAAGTTGCATGGCAAAAAAAATGTCCATGTTTGGAGACACGGCGTAGTCGCCATCGACTGTAGGGCTTTCAGGTGACACCTTGATGGGGACTGCTTTTAATGATGGGATGCGGCAAGTTTCCATAGAACATAGTTTGCAAATGACGACGTCCTGGGGTTCGTTCGGAGCGGAAACATTAAGTTCAATTTTTCTCATTGCACAATCTATAAGGGCCTTGTGGGCGGATAGGAAGTCCCATCCAAGGATCAATGCATTAGGGCAACACGGAATGACGATAAAAAGGACGTACCTGGTCTTATCTTTCAGACCAATACGTGCACTGCACATGCCAAGAGAAGGAATGAGACAACCGTCCGCACCACGAAGTGACGTGCAATCCGATGGCGTTAAGACCTTGCGTAGCTGACGTCTGAGATCTTCCCTCCTAACGGAAATAGCAGCGCCAGTATCGACGAGGGCTGTTGTCCCAACATTGTCGATTGTAACCAAAACTGATTATGAGGGGTCTGTGGACGTTGTCGAAGAGGATTGGTTATCAGGGATCCTAGAGCAGCTTCACCTCTCGTAGCTGCATCGCTCGGTTTTCCGATTGACGGGGGACATGGGCCGGGGAGATGGGGCAGCAGGAGGCGGGAGACAATGATTGGCGGTGACGTGGAGATGGCGAGCGGTTGTAGCGTCTAGGAGGAGTGGTGAACTGTCCGTCATCTTGAGGATTGGGGCCGGGAGGTGCAAAGAACTGGTGACCGAACGAGGACCGATAACTGTTCGATGTGAATATGCGTTGGCGGCTGTTCCACTGATTGCGGCAGTATCGTGCAATGTGTCCAACGGCGTTGCATTGGAAACATATAGGTCGGTTGTCAGGTGTCCTCCATGCTGCGGAGTCACGTCGGTTTGATGAAGTGTTGGGGGAGAGGAGTCATAATCCAACCGTGTGAAAGAAGTCCGACGTCCAGGTGGGTATGTTAGAACATGAAGCCGGTTGATTTCTTGTCTTATGACTGCTTGGACCACAGAGACCGGGAGGACAGGTTCTTGCTGTTCACTAGGCACGGGTGAAAGTGTTAACAGGGAACATGGCTTCAAGTTCTCGGTGAATGAGTTTTGCTATGTGGTCCGCTTGGAGGCTGGTGTCTTCACATGTGGATGTTGGTGTCGTGTTGGGGAGGCGCACAAAATTTGCGGTGATCCGTAGTTTTTTGCTTCTTTGAAGATTCGTCACTCTTTGACAACTTCCTCCATTATTGTACATTCTTTGAAGACGAGGAGCTGGAATGCGTCAACCGCGATACCTTTCAGGACGTAGGGGAGTTTCTACGTGTCAGGCATGTAAGGGTCTGCTTTCTGGCAAAGGGAGAGGATGTCCTGTATGCATGTCATGTACGATTCCGTAGGTGACTCTACACGTAAAGCGAGCTTGCGTTTAGCGGACAGCTGGCGACCAGTAGGGTCGCCAAAGAGCTGCTGAAGTTTCTCTTTGCACATGTCCCATGATGTGATTGTTTCCTCATGTGTGAGAAACCATGTGCGGGCAGTGTCTTTGAGGTAAAAGACAACGTTGGCAAGCATAATAGTTGGATCCCATCTGTTATGCTGGCTGATTCGCTCATAGAGCAGAAGCCATTCTTCAACATCCTGTTCGCCGGATCCAGTGAAGTTTCCTGGGTCACTCGGTTTGGAGAGGACCAAGGGAGGGGCTTGAGTGGTTTGACCGGCGTCTTTAGATGTGCTGCTACGAGGCATGTGGGAATGGGGGGGGAGGGTCTTGTAAGGGTTCACCGTCCGCAGTCAATGAGGTGTCGGTAGAGATGTCCGGTGGTTGGGGAGGTGCTCGATCGGATGGGTGACTCTCAGTAGATGTTGTGTCTATGGAGATCTCGGCTTCCGGGGAGGAAGCTGGCGGCTCCGGAGGTCCAGCTTGGGCAGCGGAGATGCAAGGAGATGGTGTCCACCTCCACCAAAATGTTACAGTGATAATAAAAAGGATTTACTATACATTGAAGGAAATAAGAAATAAAGATATGGTGGCTAGTCCTTCAGAGCGTGCACCGCCTGCGTTGTCTTCTTTTTCCACCGTCGGGGTCGTTTTGCCGCATCTTCGTCTTCGTCACAATATAATACAACATATAATTTAAACATATAGTATTATACGTTACGACATCCAAACTGTAATTCAGGTATATCATCGCTTCAGAGGTTTTGTTCACAAATAACATAAAAAAGAGCGCCTCACTAAGTTCAAATATAAAACACGCACGCAAGGAACGCCGCGAATTCGCTTTTGTCAATCTGGTCATAAACAAATTCGCACAAGTACTGCAGTCACATGAGCGGATATAAATGCACGAGAAAGTAGTCGATGCCAGAATATGTACAAACCTCTTCGGACAGCTTTCAGTTTTAAGACCTCTAATCAGCCCGCCCGTCAGAATCGGGTCACATTCAAAGAGAAATACAAAATGCATGAGGGTGCAAGTTTGTTCGCCGCGAGATCGTCGTATTCTGCGGCGCGTGCTGCTGGAATTTAACAGGCTCCCACCGCGGGCCTGTCGTGAGTTGTCTCTAGTTGATAAAAAAGTTGGACAGATCTCCTAAAAGGTGACTCCATCCGCCAGTCGCACTTCACTTGAGTGAGTTATCTTGTCCAGATTAGTGAAAGCTGACATCAGCCCCCATCGATTCTATTAGCAGCTTGGAGCGCATATTGTTTTGTGCTTAACTTGGTTTTCAAAAAGTTCAATGTGTAGTGCAACGACAATGCCAAGGTGTGCTCTTCTGTATTCCAAGTCATTCCACGTACCTTGCCATTGTCATCGTATCAGCTGGTGCAATGTATTCTTTCTGAAACATCTCTTGTAGTTCGTTGTTGTTCGATTTTCACTTTTGAAGGGTCATTACAGCTGTTTGCATGATATCGTGTGTATCCTTGTACAAGTTCACTGAAGCCACATCGTTCTATGCCCCAGTCACTAGATCGCCAACATATAAGGAGTGTGCCAACAGTTGAGCTGTTTCCTGATTCTCTACGACTGCGCGGAAATGCTGCTGCAGTGTAGCTGTCATTAAAAATGGTCTAGACGTCGCTTCGAAGGGAACGCTCATCATCCCCCACTTTTGAATACGTGGTAACCTGTCGGGTGCTGAGGGTGTCTTATCAAACCACAAAAAGCGCAGCGCATCTCGATCTTCTATAGTTACAGATATTTGTAAACATGCCTTCTGAACGTCTACCATTATGCTATTGTGTCGGTACAAAATATTAGGAGGACCTTTAGTAGAATTGTCCGGAGCCTTTGGTCAAGTTTCCAAAAATGAATTAAGACTGACTTCCCTTTTGGTGAGATGAAGCATGAAAAACGATTCATATTTTAGTAGTGACCAAAGTTGCACGTACTACAGCATGATGCGGCATGTAGCGCAGTCAGATTCTGCTTCCGTCAGAGCCTAGAATCATTTCAGCATGTGCAGCTTTTAGGTACTCTCGAATCACCATGTCTTAGATGTTAGCAAGTTTTCGCAGCAAACTTTTTAAACTCGCTGTTGCCAGTTCTCTGTTGTCCTACAGCTTGGCGATTTGTCAGTCTTCTATGGAAGTAAAACTTTGTACTGGCTTCCTTCCAACAAGCAAACTCTGCTAAGGTATGTAAAACCTTCCGCTGAAACCGATGTTCTTTGTGTGTTATTCCATGGTGTTCTACGTCCCAGAACAATGGCAGTTTTTTTGTGTCGTTTATTGTGTGAGCTCCTGCATGAAATATGCACAGCGTCCACGTCTCAAAACCGTGCAGTACAGTCAAACCCACAGGAAATAGAACGTGTCCCAACCTTTTCAAGAGGAGGAAAAGAGGAGCAGAAGAGAGAGGCTGGGTTTCCCAACGTTTCTCTCCTGTTCCTCCCCTGTAGCTTTGACTGTAGTGCACCGTTTTTAGTGAGACAGAATATAGTTTGTTAGTGAAATTTTCGTGCGTTGACCCTTGCACAGTCAAACTTAATTGTGTGTTGTTTGCATTCAGTTGCTGACTTGCAACTAGGATGGTCACTAATTTCATCATTTTCCCCAATTGTTCAGCATCGATCAATGAAATAATTCTGGTTGCCTCTTCGAATTATCCTTTAAGACAAATGTCTGCTAAACTTTTCCCATTATTTTAAAGCTCTTAGATAAAGGTATACACCAAAAATATATCCCCCATTTACTGCAGATCTTCGGGACTTCTACAACTTCAGAAACGTACTTTCTCTGTATCCCTTTTTAAAAGTGATCCAGACTCCGAAAGGTAGAAATAAAATATGTGGCGCTTTCTTTGTCGCTGTAGGTTGTTTGCTATTATGGAGTGTTTTGGCTGCGGGGTTTTGTTCTGTTTTTTTATTTCGTTGGCGAGTAGGGTAGCACATAAATGTTGCGTGTTTCACATGCAATTGCTACAGACAAACTTTGTCCGACAGTTTCGTTTCCTCTGTTCCTTCATCGTACACTTGAAATAACTCAAGTCCTGTGAGATTTTTTCAGTTTTACGTCTAGTTCGCAGTCCGCGTTGCAGCCTTCCGATAAGTATTTTCAGGAGTTGCAGAAAAAGCAATATGTTGCGGCTCCCGTGAGACTGTGGAGACCAGCTGTAAATCTTCTTGTTCCTGTTCTTCTCGGTTTATTTTTCGTCGTGCCAGGTTTGTTGTCTTGATTTCTTTTGTCGGTGGTCCACACACCTCGTTCCCGACATTCTACGTCAATCCGGAAATAAATCAAGAGTGAATATAGGGCCTTTTTGATGTTTGAGGCTCTCTTAATCCAAAGAAGCATTGTTTGTCGATGATGTTCAATGACGTCGTCGGTGGTAAAACCTTCAGTAATATCTGGTTCAACATTTGAGAGACGGACATTGCGTGTACATCGAGATATTTTAATTCACGACTGTGAGTCATAACTGCGTCCCACAGTCTTATCATGACACCAATATTGTTTGCTGATTGAACCTTCTGCAGCGTTCGGAGGTATGCATTATATTCCTGCTCCACAACACTTTTGTCTCCAAATCACCCACGGAGGATGTCCAATGCGTCCGAGTGACTGGTTAGAAACGCGAATTCCAGCAATGATTCTAGCTGAATGTACAGTGAGGCGGGACCGAAGATACTCAAACTTGTCAGCCTGACACAAGTGTGCGTGTTCGTCGATTGTGTTTTGAGAGATGCTGATGTAAAATTTCAGCATTGCCAAATTCGGCGGTCTTGTTCTCGCGTTCTCGGCGGCTGCTCTTGGAACAGCATCTGTCCCACTAGCTTCGACTGCGTATGTGTCTGAGTCTTCAGTATTTCTCTATGGCGGCTTAACATGGCTAAGGCCTGAGTTGAATTATCTTCGTAGAAAAATGACTGATTTGTACTCTTGCTGAAGCTGTTCGTCGGTTAAGAAAGGTTCGAACTCTTGATTTATTGTTGAATCAGGAGTTCAATTTATTGTTGAATCAGGGCCTTTAATCCATTGTTGTTCGTTGTAAGTCTCTGCATTTGCGTTGTGACTGGGCTTAATCCGCGATCGTCATTCGCTTGTATTGCACTGACTTATTGAATGAGTCGAGTGGTCTGTACCTAACATGCACTTCGCTTTGTGTGCGTACGCTCCATGAGGCTGTCTTCAGAAGTTCCCTGAAGTCTTGTTCGGCTTTCCGTTGCATTGTAGTAGCTTCTCGGGTTTCGACACCATCAAGTTCCCGTAGAAACCTTTTCTGACAGCCTCTAGTTTCAATACCTTCAAAGTGGCACTGTAACGAAATATTTGCACTTATTGGTTTGTTTAGATGTAGTTTATGTTGTGCCGGTAGCCCAGAAACACTAGCCTACACTAGTGTTTTTTGGACTGCTGGTAGAGAAGTCAAGAAAACTAATTTTAAAACCAATTAACAGATTTAAAAATTGCGTCTGGTGCCGCTCTGTGAAGCTCCGTTGGAATGCCGCCACGCCATGAGTTCCCAAGAAGCATCGCCAGTTCACGGCAGTATGGCTCTCTCGTGGAGTTCCTTAGTCCTGAATGTGACTCGGCGGAGAACACTAAACGCGTTTACTACGTTGTATATGTTAAAGCTCCCACAGTGCTTCCGCAAAGTGCATTCCACACAATCAAGATCGCCGTTCTTTGCACACGTTAGGTAGGAGCTTGATCTGAAGATGCGGCGACCTCTGGCAGGCAAACCTCACACTCCCACCGCTCTCCAGATGCGCTGTGAAGAGCGCTTTCAAAGATGGCATCCAACAAATACCATATATGCAGGGTACCCCCCCCCCCCCCTATCCCGAAACAAAACTTTACGATGTTTTTTTTTTTCGCCGCGAAAATAAACCGCACTTCACCGAACGCTCAATATTTGTTCGAAAGTAGCGTAGAGGTCCGAACCAGATGCCAAAGTTTCAACACAAACCGATATTTTATTAAAACGTTATAAGTTATTTTCTAAAAATATAAATTGAAAATAGGGCCCGTTTTCGCCCGTCTTCTGTTTCTGTCAGCCTAGAGCTCCATGTATTCGAGAGCTCCGTCTGCCATCATTTTACCTTTTACACTGTCTGTTAGAAGGAGTTTAACTTACCTTGCTTTTTCTAATTTACCGTGTACTTTAGTACTGAGAATCGAAAACGCTACCGAAACTTGAACCACGTTTCAGTGGCATTGAAACGGGTAAAGTTAAAAACAATACTGGAGGGCGATATTTTGGGGCAATGCAGTGAAAGGCATGGGCATACGCTACCTCTCCCTGACTGAGGGCCGATTAAAGCTATGCACTTGCTCTACTCGTCTCCTTGGGAATGCCAAAGGAAGTTGCCCCCGACTATATCAGTTTTATTTTCTTTAACCCTATCGCCACAATTGTACATTTCGTGCGGAAATAGAGAAACAAATTATTATTTATGCACAGCCACGACGTGTGTTTTTGCAAGAAAGAGCGCGGTTCTTTAGTGGCTGTCCTTAGGGCCACTAAATAAGCTACGGTTCAGAGTACACTTCAGCCAACTTCGTGCCTAAAATCATGGTTGCCAATTATCTGAAGCGTTGTCTGAAATCGCAGGAAACGCTGTTCCGTCCTCCGTAAATGTTAAAACAGTTCGCGACAGAGCAAAGCATTATCACCTGAGCTTTCGTAACACCGTACCTAAAGCTGAGGAAGTCGCATTTTTGAATCGTGACGATCGACAGTCGCGCCTGCTCTGCACTAAGCACCAAAATGGCGGCGCTCACTGGCAGATCGAGGAACGGAGTGCCGATTCTCTGAGCATAGCTCATTTAGTGGCTCTAGCTGTCCTTGGTGTTGCCAATTAAGCAACATTTGTTGCTATTTAAAAATTAAAAAAGACGAGCTATAGGAACATCACCTAGAATAATCGGGGCCTGCGAACTACCTCCTCTTCCTCTAAGGAACGTCATCTCTGTCGAATGGCGCCAGCTCAGCAGTTGGGCCCGAGCCCGATGCCGAGCGCCCTTCGACGCGTTGATTGGACACGAGGTCCAGCCGAACGCTTACGTAAGACTCGTGTCCAATCTGTGTC
This sequence comes from Ixodes ricinus, assembly GCA_037355805.1. Classification (NCBI taxonomy): domain Eukaryota; kingdom Metazoa; phylum Arthropoda; class Arachnida; order Ixodida; family Ixodidae; genus Ixodes; species Ixodes ricinus. The sequence continues at coordinate 27,275 of JAZHYW010043573.1, forward strand.
TTCGCTCGATCTCACTCTAATGGCAAGCACCAAAAATTAACTCGTTTTTTTGTTTTTTAATAGAGTGCTGCAATTTTTTTGAGGCCTGTGGTGATACGTCTTGTGAACCGAGTTATAGCTTGAACCGGTTTTTCCAGAGGCCTCTTCTCTGTTTCGCGGGATTTCTTGTAAAACCGACTGTGCATTTATGAACGCTCTCCGCGCGATATCCGCACCATCACACGCCTGGAGGACGAGCCAAGAATCGTCGGCCAGCACGAGTTGGCGATTCGTGACGGGCATTCCCAACGCGTTCAAAGTCATGCGTCGTACGTAGTCGAGCCGGAGACAGAACCATGTCCTCCCCTGCCGCCATTGCACAGCATTTCCTAGTTTGTTTCTATTACCGATCCTCGCGCACGTTCGGATTTTATATTAATGACCCGTAACGGTTTTTACCTCCCCCCCCCTCGCTTGGCCTTCGGAAGCAGGGGTAGTCGGTGAAGCTTTTGCAAACCCTGTCGCGAAAGCTTTTTTTTTGTTTGTGTGTGTGATTTGAGAACCGCGTGCACACCACGGCCGAGGCTGGGATATGTTGAAATACTATGGGTTAGCAGTGATACCGCCCACTTAGTTGTAGTCCCGAGAGGGGCAGACCGGAGTATAAAAGAAGATCGCGAAGGGTTTCAGAGCAGCAGTAGTTGGTGCGACGTGGTCTAGCAATCATGACTGGAGTGAGTAGAGCCAGACTCGTTGATTTGTGAAGGGATGGGCTATATATATAAAAAAAAACTATTTTCAAACTTTAACGCGCCTTAAAGAAATATTTGTTACATACGTTTCAAATATTATCTCAAGAATATGCCGTAACTTTTGAACACCGTCATTCGCACAGATTCTTCATAATATAATTTTGCAAAGGCTAACAAGCGTCACGTCAGTACAAACACATGAATTGCTATCTCGTGATTTATTGATATTGGTTACTCTATGCATCAATAAAGGAACTAATTAGAAATTAACATGCCGACCCGCAGAACATTAAACTATAAACATAATTGAAGCGGAATTATTGCCAAGATAAATTTACTTCGGCTCTAGCGTTTTCAGGAACACAGTTGGTTTGAAGTTGCAGCATCACGCACTTGGCGCATAAATGTGAACATTTAGCAAGAGAGAACGCCTATTCCTGATGATCTGCACTGAACTCACATAAAAAGCGTTTTATATTTTGTCTGCTCATTTTCCAGTTCCGTGCCTGTCTTGTCCTGGCCCTGGCTACCAGTGCCTTTGCTGGAGTGTACCACGGAAACGCCAACCATGCCGTCAGCTCCGGCTATGGCTTCGGTGGCTATTCCTCCGCCTTGAGCGGCCTTGCTCCTCTAGCTACGCAGTGTCCTCTCCAGCCGTGTCCCGCACTGTATCCACTTCTTACCACGCTGCTCCAGCCGTCACTACCGTCTCCGCTGCCCCAGCTGTCTCTAGGGTTGACACCTACCACACCGCCCCCGCTGTGACCACGTACCAGGCTGCTCCAGCTGTCTCCCGTGTTGACACCTACCACACCGCCCCAGCCGTTGCCACCTACCAGGCTGCCCCAGCTGTGACAACCTACCAGTCAGCTCCAACCGTTTCCCGTGTTGACACCTACCACACCGCCCCAGCCGTTGCTACCTACCAAGCTGCTCCAGCCGTTTCCAGGGTGGACACCTACCAGACCGCTCCAGCTGTCGCTACCTACCAGGCTGCTCCTGCTGTTGCCCAGGTGTATCAGGCTGCTCCAGCTGTGACGACCTACCAGACTGCTCCAGCTGTCGCTAAGGTCTCCAGGGTGGAGACCTACCAAGCCGCTCCAGCCGTGCAAAGGGTGGACACTTACCACGCCGCCCCAGCCGTTGCTACCTACCAGACTGCTCCAGCTGTCCAGAGGGTTGACACTTACCACGCCGCTCCAGCCGTGGCCACTTACCAGGCCGCACCAGCTGTTCAGAGGGTTGACACCTACCACGCTGCTCCAGCTGTCCAGAGGGTTGACACCTACCAGGCCGCTCCAGCTGTCCAGAGGGTTGACACCTACCACGCTGCTCCAGCTGTCCAGAGGGTCGACACCTACCACGCCGCTCCAGCTGTCCAGAGGGTTGACACCTACCACGCCGCTCCAGCTGTCCAGAGGGTTGACACCTACCACGCCGCTCCAGCTGTCCAGAGGGTTGACACCTACCACGCTGCTCCAGCTGTCCAGAGGGTGGACACTTACCACGCCGCCCCTGCTGTCGCTACTGTGGCCGCTGCTCCAGCTGTCGCCACATACCAGGCCGCCCCCGCTGTGGCGTCTTACCAGACCGCCTACGCTGTCCCAGCCGTCGCCTCTGTCTCTGCTGTGCCTTCCTACGGTTTCGGAGTTGGTAACCTCGGTTACGGAGTCGGTAGCTTCGGCTACGGACACGGCCTTGGTAGCTACGGCCTGAACTACGGCTATGGCCTCGGTGGATTCAACGACTACGCCGAGCTCCTTCGCAAGAGGAAGTGTAAGTAGTACCTCTTAAATATTTCAGGAGCAGTGATGTATCACAAATAGTTCTGTAAAATATCAAAATTAATATAATTGATCAAAAGATATCTGCAGAATACTTCTGTTGCATTATGGTACTTCACCAATGGTTTTAATTACAAATTATAAATTAGTTGATTCTAAAATTACAGTCGTATCTGAACTAAGAAACAACCAAGCCATAAAAAGTTGTAATTTGACATTAATTTTCCTTTTTAGAAACTCAAGGAACTGACCACTGGCCCACTGAAGATCTGGAAGGACGTACAGCTGTTTACACAAGCAATGCTGTTCTGTACATTTGTTAAATAAACTGAAATCAACATATGTATAATTTTGTACTGCCATTCTTTGATCGCAATAGGTCACTCTTCGCTTCAATGTTAAGATTGAACCTATTTATATCTAAGTAATCTGGCTCTTTCTAGTGGGCGTTACTTTTGCCGTATCTCGTTAGAAGGAATATCCACCAATAACTGTCAAGGCCTCGGCCTATGTAAAACAAACTTTCGATAGAAATGGTTTAGATAGTGCAGAGGCTCAGCTTCTTTGTACGTCCCAACATGTGATATAAAGACCATGTACAAACAAATATTTAGGTTAAACAGCAAAGGTAAGGGTTTAAAAGAAAGTGTTTGCGATGCACTATGCTAGAGTAGTTTTTTTAAATTAACTTTCTCGTTGAACTCTCATGACTAATTGAGATTACAAAGCTATTTAATTGTTCTTATAAGACTGAGCAAAATGTTTGAATTGACTGATGAGGCCTCCAAATCACATAGCAGTAAGCAACCCACGCTACTGGATGCTAGCTGGGTCGGATAATCTACGCTGTATTGCAGATAGGCGCATGGCAGTCGAGAAAAAACGCTGTGTGTATCAACCGAGAAATCGAAAAATATTGTTTGCAATGCAAAATAGACTACAGATTGGCGAAGGCCAGCACCCTCACACTTGATCGTGACGCAGACGATTGGCATCAGGTGTCAGAGTTTAGCTACTCGGCGTTATCTGACTGAAAGTTTCTAAAGCGATTTGTTCAACACAATGTATAGTCTCAGACAGATTATGAAACGCGGGGCATGGCGAGTCCCGCCGAGCTTCTTATTATCGCTTTGCAGCCAATGGGACTGCGACATTGCGGGAGAAAGTGAAAGTATCTCGACAATAATATTCAGTCTGACTAGGAACTGTCCCTTCAACCAGCTTACAATTCTAGGTTGTTGACCCCTAAATGAAATACAATCTAAAATCAGATTACCCGTCAAAAAGAAATAAAACAATGCAAGAAGACGCTTAAGCTTCGCCTTTAAGAGTGGAACGCGATAGTTAAATATAAATTCCCGCTCGTTCCCAAGCCGAGCAAGCGTCTCTGCATGGCCTGGTCGGTAGCATGACCTAATATTCTTCGAAATTATTTTGTAAGCAAGAAATAAACTCCTTATTGTCCAATCAGGATTGTCCAGTCCCATAGACGCCGACCGACGCCGGCTTTTCTACGACACGAGCTCCTTGAAACTAGTGCTTTAAAAAAGCTGACCAGCAAGCGTACATTATATATACAATACAGTTTTCAGATGAGTGAAAACTTCGGAATGATGTGTGTGATGTGGCTAAGTGGTGTCACGATAATGACCTCCTGCTGAACGAGCTGAATCCAAAAACAATGGGTCTTAGTAGAAAACGAAACACAATTGCGTTTTGCTATGTTCTCGTCAGCAACGTCATCGAGCGTGTTAGTGTTTGTTATTCGTGATCTTGGAGTTTTTATAGATACGACGTCGAACTTTGGTCACCATGTGTTTGTCACTTGTAATGCCTCCCTTAGAGCCTTGGGAGCACTTTCTCGCTTCACCAGACAATTTTCTTCGCATGCATGTTACCTTCGCTTTTTTGTTGTCTTGTTCGCTCAAAACTTGAGTTTGGATCTGTTGTTTGAAAGTCCTTAATCATACTGCATCACGCTCTATCTAGCGAGTTTAAATTCGTTTTATGGCTATTGTTTACGATCGATTCTTGTAAACCTAAGAGTTAATATAGTTACGAAAGGCTGCTTGCGAAGCTCGGTCTATGTTCTCTGTTTGATAGACGACGTTATCGGGAGATCTTAGTTTTGTATAAGGTTCCGAATGGGATCTTCGACTCCCCTGTCTTGTTAAGCTCGATTTGTTTACATGCCTCATCACGTTCGAGCCGTAGTCACAGCCTTTTTAACCCGCTCGCATTTTTTGTCACATCACCGTTGATAAGAATGCAAGCAAAATTTAACAAGATCAATTCTTCACGGCTATACATATTACTTCGTAATATTGATGGCATATTACTTGCATATTTTGGTGAAGTCAACTTGTGCTTCCGCATTCTTTTTGTATTCAGCACACTTTGCTCTATGTAGTTTTATTTTTTATGTGTTTGCTTTACTGTGTATTGTTTGAAAATGTGTTGTGTATCACACAAAAAGCCATGAGCTGTTTGTTGACACATAAAGTCGAGATAATAATAATAATAATAATAATAATAATAATAATAATAATAATAATAATATTAATAATAATAAAATAATAATAATAATTATTATTATTATTATTATTTTAATGTTATTATTATTATAATGCAGAAATAATTAAACCTTTGCGCAGATAAAAAAATTAGGAAAAATATTAAATATTTAGTTTAAATACCTCAACACTGTGAATTTAGTTCCTCATAGAAAGAGGTGACCTGGCTCACAGCTTTAAGGCTGCAATTTGTCCCTCATCAGTGGAGAATGCGAACCGGTGTGTTGTTGTGAATCCGTTAAATACTGTGTACAACACAGGAGGTGCAATATAATAAAGATGAAAAAGAAAAACTGAAGCTTGAACAGTTGTCTATTTCATATGAACCCCGAAATAATATACCAAAAGTGTTACCACTGTACTGACAGCCAGTACAATTAGGAAGTCAGGCAGTGGCTGTGATCGATGACTTACTAATGTACCAGCAATAAAAAATGATAAAATATACAGATAGCTAGTGCTCTTAAAAGATTATGATTCAAAATTTGCAATTTAGTGGTTTATATGATATATTTCGGAATTTATATTTTAAAATACCTTCTTATTAGATTTGACGAAGCATTTTTGTTAGCATTGTGATACGCTCACAAATGTATTTCGGTATCACTATTTAAACAGACTTGTTTCATGTATTCGTGTATATGTGTGCATTACGTTTGTCAGTATTTTTGCCCACCACTACTTGTTATTTAAGGTGCATGTCTCGTCATAATCGCCCAGTGAGACGATAACTCATAAATATTATTTAATAATAAAAATGAACTTGAGCGGAAGCAATATTTGGTGTTTTGTAGCCGTCATAGTAGCCGTATCGTGCCGTCATCACTTAAATTTAGCGAGTTAACATTCTGCTAAATGTAGCTGAACGCCACTATGTCTTCCGTGTTTGAGGCAATTATGGGTGCGTGGTCACGTGACCAGTGCAATATCGAGTGATGTGGCCATGCGATCACGTGACATGTGTTAGGCCATGCCACTATAGTCGCAAGACGTCTCAGTGTTACATGACTCACAGTGGGGAAATCATGGTGACACTTGGCGTCGAGGTGTCAATAACGTTTTTACATCTAAGTAACATTGGGTGTCAAGAAACGCTGTAAATTGGCGTCATGTTACGTGACCACGTCTCGTGACGCTGGCCACGTTGGTCTGCGTCATGTCATGTGACCTCGCGCGACACTAAGGCTTGACACTGCGACGTCAGGCTGTCACGCTGCTCAGGTTTGCGTCAATATCGCCAATGCATTACGCGTATGAGACGTTTGGGTGGAAGAAAAAAGAGCACCTAAACTTTTCAATCATACTGTTTTCTTTTTTTAATATGAAGGTGTATTTAGAAAAACGAGCGGGTGCCGACATTCGACAGTGAATATCAAACGAGCAAGTGGCGACCCACAGACATCTTGTTTTCTAGTAGCACGTTTTAGTGCTATCGCCCATTTGAGCAGCGTAGCGTACTCGTAATGCATTTGGCCCGACAATCCTTCTCCTTCACCCCGCTTGCTATTAGCGGCGCAGCGTCTTTCACGGGACCAGTTTGTGAAATTCCCCAAATTTATCGCTCTAAGAAAAAAGTGCTTCGAGCTGTACTGCGTTCGCCGCTAAGCTGGCGGTGTGCTGGGAGCCGCGCGATCGCCGGTCCAATGAACGACCTTCCTTTCATCATTCGACCTCGCTTCTGCGCGTAGGTACGGCTATGGGGGGCATGGTGGGTTCGTGATTACGTGCTGAAAGATAGACGTGTTACTTGCCCGGTGAGCTAGTAGCCAGCTAAGGGGTGAGTGGAGCTTAGTCTGCGTTGGCCCTCGTGTCGTTCCTCCTGAATTTCCGTAACCCCAGTTGAGATGGAATGTTCTATATCCCCTTTCTTACATCTTGATCGGCGGTTTTCGGGCGGAAAGAAACCAAATTTCAAGTCGCAAATTGTGTTCTGGGTAGTAGGGCTCTCATATCTCATGTACAACTAAAAACCTCGGCGAGCATAAACACCCTGTCAGTGTCCTCTTAACCAACCTCAGGTACAGGTCTTTGAAGCGGGTTCAAGATCGCTAACGCTCTTTTCAGCAGCAGCACCCTTTTCCGCATTCTTTTTATACCCTTCAAAGATAAAAAGGGTTCAGAGCAAGAGCACCATATTTTACGATTATAAAGGACCACTTTTATATTCCAAGAAATTATAAAAGTGTGGCCATTGGTGTAAGTCTCTGGAACACTCTTTTTACAGCGAGACGGGGAAACATTTGGAAATAAGAGTAAAACTGCATCTTTTGTTTTAAGATGCGGATTTGCATATTTTAGTCCCCTAATCACAACCCCCCCCTTCCCGTCCCCCCCCCCCCCCCAAAAAAAAAAAAATTTATTGTCAATACGAGCTGGTTGTCCGTTTGAGACGTGTAAACATAATGAGTTTGCATAGTTAGTACTGGCATCCAAAAAACATGATATAAAGTTTTCAGGTCGGTCTTCATTAGCTGATAGAGAACGACAAATGAAAACACCACGATCCTCTCTTACCCTGCAAAACAGCGAGAATATTTTTTCATTTGTATTTTGATTGAGTGGAACACTGCGTATATGTAAAGTTGATTATATTTTGTTGCGAATCTTTTTTCTTTATATGGAATTTGATTGTTTTCGGGAGAGTTTAACAGCCAGGAGTATGTTGCTTTATTTACTATTCCCTTTAGCACTTGCTGGCATTGCAGAATATAGAGAGAGAAAGAGGGAGGGGGGGGGGGCGGGAAACTCGCTGAAAACAATATGCAAGAAAAATAAAGATCAAAGGTTCAAACGAACAAACTATGATTATTATATAATGCCAACGAATTGACATAAGTAGTACGTTTGCAAAAACGATGGAATTACCTATCACTATCAGGAGGAAAATATTGTTCGAAGCGATTCAGGTAAGTACTTTCGTTGATCTGTGCTAATAGGAAAAATGTATTTAATTCGTCCATTTTCCTGAAATATTTCCGATCCGCTTTTGGTCATCTACGTAGAGTGAGATAAAGTAAGCTGTCCGAAGGAATATATTAAGTTCCCTGCATGTTTTGTTACTATACATGTTACGAAGAAATTTTAGGCATAAAAGAGCACCTACGCCTTTTCAGAGGCATCAACTTAAGTGGGTCGTTTAGGAGACCTCGGCTTACAAAGTCGTAAATGTCAGTAATGAATCTCACCGCTCTGATCTGTGTTTTTTTCGAGGCCGTTTTACAGGTACTTTTCTTGGATCCCACAAAACCCGTGGACATTTCAAAATTATACAGCTTAGTTTTGAATTATCATGTCTCTTTGAATTTGGTTGGAAAGTTACTAAAATCGCGTCCAAAGATTTTAAAACTTCGAGTTGCCTTAACGGTCATACTATTTATGCGTGACAATCCAGATAACTGTTGTGTAAAGTATTTTATAATACATTAGCTAATAAACAAGGGACATTCAAGCATTGAAAATTAAAAAAAAAATAAGTCAAAGTCAGATTCGGGGTTTTTACGTGCCAAACCAAGGACAGGCGTTTGTCCTGCCCCAGCGGAGGACCGAGGATTAATTTCGACCACCTGGGAATCTTTTGACGTTCAACCCTAAGCTCGCTTACGCGGCGCCTTCTCCACAATAAGCCTCCCGTCAGAGTGCGGGCACCTCGGCGGGATGCGAAAATAAGAGGATTAGTTTTTGTGAGTGAAAGGCGCATGAGATTAGCTTCGTGTGGCATTTTTAGCACTTATTTAAAATCATCTACTTCCAAGGCGCTGATATCTATTCGATTCCTAACAGATCACTACACTTCGGATTCGCGGAGATGTCATTAATAAAAGTATTAGGTGAATAACACGTATATCATCTACATTTTATTACAAAACGTTGTTTCCGCACAAAAAATTTGTCTGTCCTCAATGGTAAGAGTTTTCTGGGATATTTAAGGCGGACAACTTGGGTAAGCTAATTTACTAGGAAATTAGCCCAAAATCTCTCCATGCAGTCAATCAAAACACAATCTTCCTGAAAATTTGTTTCGCCCGAGTACACGCACAATCATAAGAGGTCATATTTTAGATAAGGTCCATCTTTACTATTTTGGCTTCTAATTTGTGGTTTCCCCTAAAAGAAATAGGAAAAGCCTCTCGTTTCTCCCCAAAAAGATACTCTGCGCAGTATTGAACACCTACAGCGAAAAGTCAAGGGTTGGGCATATTCGCTTTTTGTAGCAGCTTTTTGTCTGGGGACCCCTCCAGCGTATCTCGCAAAATAAAGCGTTGATTGGATTTGATTTGATTAGTATTAGGTTTCATTTTTTAATTTTGCATTACGGTAGAATAACTTGCCAATAAATCAAAATGCTTTTTGTGTTTATTTCCGATATCATTGTAAAATTAGGGGCCGGTGTCAATAGGTAAAGTTTTCGACTAATCGTCTTAAAAAAATCACGGTGAGATCCTGTTTTCTTGCTTGACGGAAATTTCGCTTTCTTAGTGGTGGCAGATGCTTCAAAAGGGAACATTTGTTATCGTGCGGACCAAGGGTATTTCGAAGCATTGAGTTTCTGACCATTCGTGATCCTTCTTAATTTTTGCAAATATAACAAAGTATTTAAGGATAGATTATACGTGGTCGACGATTCTTGCATTTCCAAGATTTGGAGGCGCTGACGTTAGGAGCTGCACAGTATACACCATCGTTTCATCTACACGAACGAGGGTAGCTTTTTTTGGTCGAGTCCAACCAACAAAAAAATAATACCTGTTTATTTCACGATGACGTCCTAAGATCACTGCTACAAAGGCCACCAGTCTGAACAGAATATGGTTTCGTCTTAAGGTAATATGGAAAGTTATAGAACTTAGTGAGATTCGCTTAATTTTTTCTCTGAATTAAAAAAATATATTTGCTAAAAACGCGTTTTATTTTTGACCGAAACATTTTCAATGAATTGAAAACCCGCATACTTAAATATTGATTAGGTTCACTATAAATTTATTTTGGGCTCGAAAATGCTGCCTGTTGAATTCAAGCTTCATCTTACATTGAGTACTCGATTGTTAGTTTAAATAATATGAGTCATGTATTCATTTAGAGTAATGTAGATCGTGATTTTTTTTCTAGGAACTGCACCCAACCAGTGTTGAGGAATCTGAGGGCACCTCAAATGTGTTTTAGAATAATGTGTCTTAATTTCAATATTCTTACCCCGGTAAATGTATTTCTGCAATTCTATTGCGGCATATCTTTTCACCTCTTTTTTGTAAACATTTTTTTATATGTATCGCAATTGTATATTAATGTATTTTGGTATTAATATTTTAGCTGTTTTTGCCGTGCATTTCAATACGTGTATTACCAGATATGTTTTGCGCCACTGCTGCTAAACACAGGCAGGAACCACAGAGCCTCGTTTTTCTAAAGCACATATTTACTTAACCCTATATATGTCTAAACTGAAATTTCAAAATTCTGAGACGAACATATTTTAATAAGTCACATTTTCTTGTACACCTTCTTACTAAACTCAACGACGTCATAGAAATTAATATATGAAAATAATGTAGACCATGGAAATGTGTGTGTGTGTGTGTTTGTTTATATTTTATAGCTCCTTTTAGTGCATCATTAGTTTTATGTTAGATTTACTGGTCGAGCTTCCCGCACTAATTTGTTTTTAATTTCACTTATAACCCTATCGTTTTACCGCTGCTACGGGTTGCATTTGTCGTAACCTTGCTTATTATGGCTGTACATCGCGCGGCACTGTTAGTGGGAACATGACATCGGACCTCTTTCGCATTTTACTTCTACTGTGGTTTGGTTGGCACCAAATGTTTTTGATCAGGTTAGTGTCCGAAATTAGCACCTTTCTGCCGAATTACAAGTTTTGTCAAAGCATATCAATTTTAAACGAAAACAAATGTCCGCGCTGACAGTGTCCCGCTATGTGCATACCCGGACAACACGAGCTGAAACACTCAATGTGAAATCTTGCTACGCCTACAGTTCCCACGAGTTCTGTTATTTCTCAAGTTGTTAAAGAGCTTAAAGAATGACCTCTTTTACGTCTCAAAGCATGTTAATTTGCACCAAAGCTTCTTTTAGAACTGACAAATAAGCCAAAGACCCTTGGAGGGCCGTTTGAGTTCATATTTTCCGCGGTAGTACATATAATAAAACATTTTAAGCAATTGATGAATTATAATTATGAATTAATTAACTGACTCATTTTTATGTAAAGGCTTATAGAAGAGCTATTGTATTGACAATCCTTAAATATATTTGGGGAAGACGATTGCTGGGATTCGTATCGCCTCTGCGACACGGGAACTCTAAGTGTTAATTAAGCCCTTTGATTTTATTTATTGATATGCATGTCATATATTACAATAAGATGGGTTAATGAGTGAAGTTGACAAGAGAACCAACATAAAACTTATACAAATATTCTTTTGACGTTAAGTTGCCAGCTGCTACATAGTTTTGGTTGGTAAAAGAAATCTGTGCTTTTTTATTTTTACCTAGAAATCCTTACGTAATTCTAATAAACATAATTGGTATATAAAATAAATCACCACGTTGCCTTACTTGTCAATTAAAGACAACGTTCTGAAGCAATTAACCAATCAAAGCAAGACAACGTTATGAGCTTTACTTGCCCATCATTCTGTTTACTGGTACGCAACACCAGTAGGACGCATTCTCCAGTATGAAGGAAATAAGCAGCAAAGATAGCATCGATTTTAGACGCGTACTCCTAAATATTCTAAGTACAGTTTACCAATGAGGGAAGTAAAACCAAATGCTTAAGATCTCGTAATAACGATGTTCTAGAGACAAGAATGTCATGCTGTCACAGTTCTTCAAAATCGTAATAAATGTGAGTACACAGATGCATAACGAAGATGATGCCCTTGAGAACCCCACATAAAACTAAAACCTTGGGAATTAACCAGTTAAATAATTAGTCGATGGTCAATACATCAGTAAATTATCTTTACTACTCTAGTGTTAATTAGGTTTATGTATAATATAATTATCAAGGCTTCACACTGCAACGATTGCTATACTTTGTTTTGCTTGTATGTAGTTTTCATTGTATTTTCATTTTCCTACCGGTGTTTCTGCCATACATTTGTCACTTGTTACTCTATTGAAGCCTAGATTGTTTGCCATTTTGACCATGTATTTGTCTTTATCGTTATATTTGTACCACACTTACAAAGGTCCTGAACCAGGAACGTAGCCAGGGGAGGGGGGCCCATGCCCCCCCGCACCCCCACCGAAATCTTCCGTTTTGCTAGGGCCTCCTCTCCCCCTCCCCCTCATACAGCATTTTGTCATGCGCCCCGCTCCACCCCCCCCCCCCCCCCCGGAACAAAATCCTGGCTACGTGCCTGTCCTGAACCCTAAATGAACAGAGGTATAGGGTGTTCTTTTAGACTTTATTTGTTTGTTTTTAAAAAGCCGGGAAAGTTACACAAATAGAGTTTGTGCGTGTGAGTTATATACGATCAAGGATACATAATATAGGTGACTAATCGTCACCATAAGTAAACTAATTACATAAAATTCGGCAATTAATTTTCTTACTAGTCAAAATAAGCATACGGTTAGAATCCAATCTTGCTGAGCCTCGTCAAAAACTAATAAATAAGTAATTTGAGAAAATTTCGGGCGCGCGGGAAGTGCGGTGATGTGCTAAAGTTACCGCGCGCAAATCTGGTGAGGCAGAAACGTGCCCGCGCAGTTTTTTCGTCTCGTATCCTCCGCGTTGTCTCACCGCCAGCTTTGGGCTCGCTGCGTGAGAGGTTACTTTAGTGTACCACCGCACTTCGAGCACGTGCACCAAATCTTTCTCAAGTTTACCTCTCTAGTCGTTTTCGATGGTGCTCATCAATTTTATAATTTGAACCATGTTTGATTTCATTAATTCAAGAAGTTAATCTACAAATCTTAGTTAAATATTTAACTTGGCATGACGATTAGCCCGCATATTATGCCTACCTGGCCGTATAAACCCCATCAACAAACCGTAAAATTGTGGTTTTCACGGCTTTGTTAAAACAATTTTGTGAAGCCTAAAAAACGCCCTCTATAAACAAATAAAAAACATTAAAGCATTCGCGCCTTTGTTGTTTCGTCATGTCACTTTTTGTACTGCCGATAAGACGGTCCTTTTGGTATTGAAGGTGGCCTTCGATACTTGTGATTATTTGTATTCGGGGTTGATTGCTCACAAGTTCATTAAAATCAAGTTTGAACATGACAGTAAACACATTGTCGCACCGGTAGCAGAGCGGCGCGGCTGTTTCTCGACCCCCTGCCATATTTGTCAAGCCACTGAGACATAATACAGAAGTTCATTTCACCTACGGCTTTTCAAGGGGAAGTGGAAAGCGCCCGTTTCGAACCTCTACACGAAAGTGGTACCTCCTCTACCCGTTGCGTCACATAAGAATACCGCCCCTGGCAGATCCTTTGTCACTTGAGCGACGACTGCGTGCTAGGAATTCACAACGATAGGTCCTCCGGGTAGAAATTTCGACAGGAGTTTATTGGAGTACAAGAAGACTGCTACAGGAACCCGAGAATACACACAAAAAGTAACACGAAATCGCCCGCTCAAGCAGGATTATAGCACGCTGGAAACATCAACGAACATAGCGCGTTGTTTTAAAATTAAAGACACGTATTCGAAATCACGGCTGGTCCGAACCCCGCGGCAAAGTGACAGGTCGTGACTACTGCCATGTTCTACACGGATCCCCTCATTTGACACAACAGCCGAATGCGCTCGGAGATAAGCGATTTTGCGAAAGCGCGCATGCCTAGTAGTTTGATGCAACGCACCCAACCTGGATCTCTTTACCAATCGGGTCCATATAAAAGGACCAGGATACTGCGCGACTTCAGCTGCAGTCTCACCTCGATTAGATTAGCTACGATGGTTACGGTGAGTATTGTCTTCTTTACCGCATCGATGTAACTAGCAAGACAGCCTTTCCTTTGTTGTATTATCAGACCTTTTCTTAGAATTTTGCTTTTTAAGCTCAACCTTTCAATAATAGCACTTACATGTTTCTATTGTGACTGTTTACCAGTAGGTTACTACCTTCGCAGTGGATTTCTGGGTCCCAAAAAGCGCACAGAACACATTGAACAGCAAAATTGTGGTTTGAAAGTGTCAACATAAGAACTTATGGGGCATGGGCGAAGCACTTAATTCGGCAATATGAAGTAACTGAATTGCGAAATTCTAGAGTTAATAAAAACTAACAAATTTTGTAAAACAATGCGTAATGGCCTGTATGCAACATTCAAAAATTTCAGACTGTAGCAATGCACGAATATGCTTTACAGGATCCTTATTTATCAGCGGTAAATAATGGCCAGTGTACATCAGTCATATTTAATTCGAACGGACTAGCCCCAGTAAACAACATAGAAGGACATACCAACAGTGAGTCCCAAACTGTACTACCTCCCCTGCAACACATAAAATGTATACAAGCAAGCGTGCCCCCCCCCTCCCTAACCATAAAACTGAAGCAAAATATTTTTTGACAGTTTGAAACAAAATTGTCCAGAAATTATTGCAAAAAAAAGAATAGGCTCATAACAGCAGGAGCGACTGTTTGTAATGAAAAAACTGAACCTGATTGTTAAAGCACGGCACCTCAAAACGAGGTCGGAGTTTGCAGACCACAAATCTCAGTTGCGGCTCAACATGACTGGGATATGTACACTGTTGTCAGCTAAAGAAAATCAAGATGGCTTTTTAGTTTTTTTCAAATGCCCCAGCCGCTTTGCCACCCTGCTAAACTTGTCAATACCTCCTTTTAGGTCGCAATCCACAGATTGGAAAATCCTAACATAGATAATAAGTAACCACCGGATGTCGTGAATGGTGCTGAATTTGTAACAAACTAATCAGAAAATATATTAAATAAAACCAATATTATTTTTTAAATTATTTTTAAATCGGGACATCTAATAACCCTTTGTTTAAGCACCCAATATTGTTATACGTGTGCTCTATGTAGAGCATTGAATGCTCAGCAAGTCCCCAAGTAATATAAGTAAGCAATACTTTTTTTCTCTCAGCGCTGCGTTTAAACAGGCAGAACTCTGGTTTTTCGGAATCAGTTAGAAAAACATACAAAATGGTTTCCAAAAACCATGAAGTTTTTGAACTGCGTTTAATATTGTAGAAAATTTGAAATAAACTTTCGCGAAAGGTAGTACAGAAAATGCCGATCCCGTCACATTTCACATAAGATTAACTCAATGAGAGACACGCTTGGTGTGATCAGTGCCTGCCACGAAGCTTGGAATTGTATTTAAGAGCAAGAATTCGTCGTATGAGTAAATTTAAATTACCGCTAGCGTCTATCAAGATTTAATCATGTATAAAAGTGTGTCTTGGAAGCTAGAGGTAATGCCAAAGGATTGTTTACTTTTGTTGTAATCTGCGTATTTATTCTTATCTGCAGCAGTAGTTTCCTTCTTTTTATACATACCGTACTAGGAACTGTTATTTAAAATCAGTGCTGTCTTGCACAGATGGTTTCCGAGAGAAAAAAAAGAAGAAAAACTTGAGCACAACCAAGCGATTTGATTTTGGCTAAACTCCCTGGTGTAGACAGAATACCATATTTGACACAAAACAAATATCTCGTAGTGTCCTGTCTATTCTTGAGCATGGGCATCGGGGGTGGTATAGCTTCGTTCAAAATCGGTATTAGATGTCTTACTTTATATTACGTCGGGCGTTTAACGTAAAACACGATATGTTTGAATATAGATTGCGAATAAATGACCCATCTAAAATAAATGAGGTAAAATAATTTGAAAATACATATACGAGGAGTAGGAAGGAGGCCCTACTTTTACACAATATCATGATGCACATATTATTTTGCTTTCGATCTGCGAAATCCCTCGTGAATTACGCTGAACTAAAAAAAAAAGAAAAGAACCGCATGCGAAATAGGGGTGCTTATGACAAACTCTCTAATATTCCAGACGCAAGCCTACTTGGTCATCGTCTTGGCTACAAGCGCCTTCGCAAGTTTTGAACATGACGGTTTCGGTATCGGCGGCTTGAGCCTGGGTCATCTGTTCGGTTTCAGTCACGGTGCCTTTTACGGACCGGCTTACATTAGCGCCCCTTCTGTCGCCCCCTATGCAGCTTCTCCGGCCGTGACTGCTTTCCGTACGGTTCCGGTTATCAGAACTTCTGTCGCTCTCCCTGCAACCAAGATCACGAGAGTTGATGAGTATCTTGCAGCTCCAGCCGTAAGCGTGGTAGCCACAACTGCCGCGGCCTCCCCGGCTGTGGCGGGAGCCCCAGTGTTGGACGCTCCTCCTGTCGTGGCATCTGCACCTGCTGTTACCAAGGTCGCCACCACGTTCAACTCTGGAGCATCGTTGGCTGCTGCTCCCGTCCTGGCCACGTCACCTGCTTTGAGCAATGTTGCCACTACCTTGCATGCCAGAGAAGAGTTTGTTCCTGCTCCGGTTCTGGCCCCGCCGCCCGCCGTTACCAAGCTTTCCACCACCTTCAACTCTGGAGCAGTGTTGGCTGCCGCTCCCGTCCTGGCCGCGTCGCGTGCTGTGAACAATGTTGCTACTATCTTCCACGCCAGAGAAGAGTTTGTTCCTGCTCCGGTTGTGGCCCCGCCGCCCGCCGTTACCAAGGTTAGCCATCCACCTACAACTCTGGAGCCGCGTTGGCTGCTGCTCCCGTTCTGGCCGCGTCGCTCGCTGGAAGCAATGTTGCCAACAACTTCCAGTCTGGACCAGCCCTTATCACCGGCCCCGTTGTGGCCGCGCCGCCCGCCGTTACCAAGTTAGCAGCCACCTTCAACCCTGGAGCAGCGTTGGCTGCTGCACCCGTTCTGGCCGCGTCACCGGCAGTGAGCACTGTTGCCACTAGCTTCCGCTCCGGATCGGAGTTTGTTTCTGCTCCCGTTGGGGCGTCGCCACCCGCCGTTACCAAGGTTTCCACCTCCTTCAACTCTGGAGCAGCGTTGGATGCTGCTCCCGTTCTGGTAGCGTCGCCCTCTGTAAGCAATGTTGCCAACGCCTTCCAATCTGGACCAGCTTTTATCCCTGGCACCGTTGTGGCCGCGCCGTCCGCCGTTACCAAGGTCGCCACTAGCTTGAACTCTGGAGCAGCGTTGGTTGATGCTCCCGTTCTGGCAGCGTCGCCCGCTGTAAGTAATGTTGCCAACACCTTCCAATCTGGAGCAGCCTTTAGCCCTGGTGCCGTTGTGGCCGCGCTGCCCGCCGTTGCCAAAGTTGCTACCACCTTAAACACTGGAGCTGCGTTGGCTGCTGCTCCCGTTGTGGCCGCGTCGCCTGCTGTGAGCAGTGTTGCCACTGCCTTTCGCTCCGGACCCGAGTTTGTTCCTGCTCCCGTTGTGGCCGCGTCGTCTGCTGTTACAAAGGTTGCCACCAGCTTTAATTCTGCGCCATTGTTGACCGCGGCTGCTCATGGTGTCTCTGCTATCCATACGACGTCAGTGGTTTCCCATGGTCCAGCTGTCGCCGCCGCCGTGTTCCATGGACCAGCTTTTGGCTACGGGTTCGGAGTGAAAAGAATAGGCTATGGTCTGGGCCACTTCGGTTTTGGACACGGCTTATCCCCCTACGGTCTCAACTACTGGTATGGTCTCGGAAGTCTTGCAGACTATGTATCACTTCTCCGAAAGAAGAAATGTAAGTGACACATTTGGCCGAGTCATTTTATACGTGGTCTGAAAGTGCTTTATGAGCAACGAGAGTGTCAGTACAGAGGAAAGTGAGCAAAAGTTACTCCAGCATCGACCCCCAACACCGATGCGCTGTAGCTTATAGCTCGCAGAGCGCATTATCATAATACAAATATTACTTATAGAAGTATGAATTTATAAATCAGTGAATTTTAAACTTTTGTAAATAGTGTGAAAAGAAGAACAGCTCTATAGAAAGAGATAACGACAAGAAAATACGCACCTTGTGACTACTTGAATTAGGAAATAATTGATCTGACAATTCAGCATGTGAAAGCCTCAAAAACTACACTTTTTTGAAACACACGACATGGAATTGTAGCATCGACAATCCGTTACAGAGCCGTGACGTTTAAACAGCATGAAGTCAAACTAAGTTCGGAGAAGACAAAAGCAAAGGAATTCACTCGTATACTTGTATGTAATTCTTAGATATATTCGTTTACTCTCGCAAAGAGTGATTCCATATGTCAGTTAGAGTCTAACCCTATGTTCTCCAGAATAAACTCTGGTTTTGAGCTATTGTCCATTCTCCCTTTTTTTCTTCGTCCCTAAATGGCTCCTCTAGGCTCCGCATTGCAGTTATGTCTTTTCGTACTTTGTGATATAGCAAAGGGTCGTTAATGAAGAGAATGCTTCTGACAATATCTTTATTGTTTTGCAGAAACTGCAACGTTTTGGAGCCATACGACTTTGTGTGTGACAGCCACTTGCAAGTTTCATCTGGACAAAAAAGAAACAAAAAAACACGCACATTCAAGGGAAATCTACATGCCATCGCTTGTACGCCCATGGATCATTATTCCGCCGTTTATTCCCACTCATAGTTTAAAATCGTTCTAGTGTACACACGGCAAAAATAAACACCAGTGTCCTTGTTTTATCTTTCTGTTTGTCTTCCTCTTTTGTTACTATCCTTTTTGCGTGGTTTCTGCTAATATCACTCGCCAACTGGCCCAAGCTTTCATCTTAACAAACAACAATAAAATCTTTCTCAAAGTGCATAGTGACTCAGGACGAGTAATATTAGACTATTTTATGTTGCGTTCATTAGTCTCAAAACATATAGAACACCCGAAAATGGTCCGCATCTATAATTACCCA
Source organism: Ixodes ricinus (assembly GCA_037355805.1). Taxonomy (NCBI): domain Eukaryota; kingdom Metazoa; phylum Arthropoda; class Arachnida; order Ixodida; family Ixodidae; genus Ixodes; species Ixodes ricinus. Next base: position 46,231 of record JAZHYW010043573.1, read on the forward strand.
CCACTCGATTAGCAGCGTTGTGGTGAAGCCATAATGCCAGAGTCATTCGCTTATATATTTATTAAGAGGCGGAACTGAAAGAAGCTAGTTCAACATTTTGCCCAAGAACTTGGATGTGAATATTTAGGCGAAGTTCCGTGTCTTCCGAGATAATTTAAATCAAAGTTGGTAAACCTCTAAATAGTTTTTATAAATATAGAAAACAATATCGTGTCGTTTCGGGGTCAGCTTGATTTGTTGGTCCCGAAAGAATGTCATGGTATCTCTAGAACGGCTTGTTACAGAAACGAAGTTAAGGATCCGTGACCAAGGGCTCCGAGCAAGCGCGCCCATGGCCGAACGGTTATCGTTCTTGACTCTCACGCAAAGCGCCGAGGTTGGATGCCTGGGCGCGGGCGCACCTTTCCGTTATTTATGAAAATGTCGCGTTCTGGCAAATCCGGAGATTCTTGTTGTTTCTCCGAGGTCCAAATGTTCAACACGTAGAAACCTTCTACGCCGATTTCTCCAAAAGCCCACGCGTGTACGTAAGGGGCTCCACGTGGCGAGCTGGAGTCAGTCTCGCTTCAGCGCTCGATTCCTGCGGTAACGCCGGCTTTGACGTTTGCGAATCTAGCCTTTTTCTATTTTGTTTTGCTCACAAGTTCGCCACATGAAACGTTCAGTTTCCTTCGTTATCTAGCGCCTCATCAACTGTCATTTGTGACATTTTGTGGAGGTGCTGTGTACAGCATTCTGTGCCCGTGAAGCGTACCTCTCCGAAGACAGCTCGGCCAAGTGAGGTCCTCAGACCCGGAAGGCTACCGTTCGCAGAAGACGTCGACGCCCGAGCAAGCCGCCGTATACTAAAGGCACTCTCGCGGAATTCGGACCCCTACCGCAGAAGAAAAAGAAGAAGACCGCGACGATGACTACACCACCCGTCGTCATACTGCCCGTCACTCCCCGCACTCCGACGCCCTTTCACGGCGAAGCCTACAAGGATGTAGAGGACTGGCTGCGGCATCATGAACGTTTAGCCCGCCACGACGGATGGACGGCTGAGTAGCGCCTCCAGAACCTCTACCTCTCGCTTGAAGGCACTGCGAAGCACTGGTTTGAGAACCCCGAAATTTCTTTACTTCGTGGGAGTCGTGCGCCGCCGAAATTAAGCAGTCGTTCATAAACCACCACCGTCGGCAGCGAGCGGAAGACTTCGTTCAAACAAGGGTGCAGGGCCCAACGAAAGCGTGACAAACTTTCTTGGAGATGTCTTGCGCCTAAGTGCCAAAGCCGATCCTGGAGGCCACCGAGAAGAATAAACTTCGCGCCCTCATGCGTGGTGTGAAACGTGAAAGTTTCGGAGGCCTAGTCGACAATCCCCCGACGACTGTCGATTGTTTTGTTACCGAAGCCACCAATATCGAGCGTGCACTGACGGCCCAAGCAAGCCACTACCACCGACTCGCCGGCGCGCCTACAGCTCCAACCGTCGCAGCCTCCCGACTGGACCTGAACACCACCGGTGTCGACAGCTTTCGGGAGATCGTCCGGGAGTTCGTCTGGGAAGAGCTCGTAAGATCCTACCAGCTGCAGACCGCCCATCCTCGTTCTCACTCGCCGAGGTCGTCCGAGAGGAGGTTCACCGAGCGTTCCAGGCCGAGGCTCCCATTACCGTAGTAGCACCGGGAGAGCCCGCTCTAAGCTACGCCGCAGTGGTTTGACGAGCACCACCGGCCCCGCTTCCTCACATGGCGCCTCCCCCCCTCTCCCCTTTACGTGAACCTCCAGCGCTGCAGTGTACCCAACGCCAGGAAGATCGGGCTCACGTTCGCCCAGCACAAGCTGCCGCAAGGAAGACCGACGTGTAGCGCGAAAGGCATACAGGCGGCCGCTGTGCTACCATTGCGGAGGAACAGACATGGACTTTGCGGGTTCATGCCGAACGACCAGCCTGCAGGGCACGGCGAGCGTCCACGTGAAATTGAAGAATATATGTGACGTTCACCACCTCGAGGATCCTGCTTCCCATCACCCCGACGGCCTGCTTCGCCCCTCCCCCCACCGCCGTTCTCGCCGGGACAGCTTGTCCCCCATGTCTCGTCGGGAAAACTAAACGCGGCAACCCCTGGTGGTTGATTTACCGTAGACTGACGACGTAAAGAGCCTCCAAGAACACTGGTGACCTCCCACTTGACCGACGGCATTCATCGGAGTGACGCTTTTTTACCTGTGCCCAAAAGCCTCAACATGACCATCGACGGCTACGATGCGTTGGCGCTCGTGGACACCGGAGCAGACCATTCCGTCTTGAGTGGGAGGCTTTCACGCCGTCTTCGAGAAGTGACGACGCCGTGGGATGGCCAGCAAATGCGAACCGCCGGAGGCCACTTAATAACGGGGACTGGAATGTGCACTGCACGAGTTGAGATCCATAGTGAGATCTTCCCCGTGAAGTTTGTTATTCTGAAAGTCTGTGCGAGGGACATTATACTTGGAATGGACTTCCTATGCGAGTCCGGCACCGTAACTGATCTCGGAGCAAACCGGCTTCCGCTACAAAAACCTGTTTCGCCACCGGAGCAACCCAAAGCGACGTCATCCGCGGTCCGAGTCCTCGCAAACCACGTGAACCTACCACCGCGGTCGAGCGGTTTCGTACCTGTCGGGACTGATGAAGCTTCCTGCGGCGAAGTTCTGCTCCAGGGAAGCGTCCAGTTGATGCTAGAAAGAGGAATCGGTGTCGTAAGAGGAGTAACAGCACTTCAAGACGGGCGCGCCATGGTCGTCGTTACAAAGTTCAGACAAGAGTGGTAACACCTTACGAAAGGTATCGCCGTCGGCCATATCGAAAACTCCAGAACTCAGCCGCAGTCGCTGCACTTTCAGAAGAGCCGACTTTATCGCAGCACGAGAGAACGCCGTCGTTGGAATTTGACATTGACCCGAAGCTTCCCTCTACTGAATGGGCACGGCTGATTGACCTTCTGGGCGAATTTGGTGGTGTTTTGCCATAACATCAAGCGTGCTACAAACAGCGGTAGCGAAGCACCGCATCGTTACTGACGACGACGCGCACCCTGTCCACCAGTCGCTGTACCGAGTCTCCTTGAAGAAAAGGGAGGTGATTTAAGATCAAACCCAGGAAATGAACGACGGCGACATCATTAAAACTTCAAGAAGTCCGTGGGCGTCCCCAGTCGTCCTTGTAAAGGACGGAACCCTGATGTTCTGCGTGGACTATCGTGGACTAGGAAGTCTGTCCGCTCCCTGCATCGACGACACGTTAGAACGCCTGCGTCACTTCCGATAATTTATGTCGATAGATCTAAAGAGTAGCTGCTGGCAGATTGAAGTCGACGAACGCGACCGCGAGAAAAGAGCCTTGTCACTCCTGTTGGACTGTACAAGTTCAAAGTGATGCCGTTCGGACTTTGGACAGCATCAGCCACCTTCCAGCACGTCATGAACACCGTGCTGGCAGGTCTGAATTGCCAGAGCTGTTTCGTCTACCTCAACGATGTAGTAGTATTTTCACGGGATTTCGACAAACACCTGAGACGACTTCAAGGCGAGCTTCAAGCCATTAAGACTACAGGTCTGTCACTCAAGCCTACAAAGTGTCGGTTCGCCTATGGTGAACTAAAGGTCCTTGGCCACGTCGTTAATAACGAAGGTGTTCGCCTTGACCTTGAGAAGGCGCGCGCCATGGCCGCATTTACGCCGCTATCTGACAAGAAGGCTGTGAGAAGATTTCTCGGATCCTGTGCGTACTACAGGCGGTTTGTTCAAGACTTCGTCAAACTGCCCGCACCGCTGACGCACCTCACAAAGGAGGCCTTAAAGGTGGAGTGGACAAAAGAACACCAGTGGTCATTCGATGAGTTTAAACGAGGATTCTAGACGCACCCGATTCCTGGCCATTTCGACCAGTTCGCTGAAACAGAGATTTTCACGGACGCCGGTAATACCGGATTTGGCGCGGTACTGGTCCAAAGGCCGGAGGGTGCAGAGCGAGTCATCACCTACGCCAGGCGGGCGCTGTCTAACGCAGAGAGAGACCACTCAACGACTGAAAAGGAGTGCCTTGCTGTTGTCTTGGCAATAACAAAATTCCGACCGTATTTGCATGGAAAGCGTTTCCACAAGGTCACAGACCACCACTCGCTCTGCTGGCTCGCGAATCTGAAGGACCCCTCCGAACGCCTCGCGCGGTGGAGCCTATGACTGCAGGAGTTCGACATGACCATGGTGTACAAGTCCGGATGGAAGCACAATGACGCCGATTGCCTGTCAAGTGCCCCCGTCGGGGCGGGCCTGCCTGCACCAATGACGACAACGATGAGTGTTTCCTTCACGCTCTAGATGTCAGCGACATGGAGGCACTCCTACGAGACAACCCTGAACTGCGAGCACTAATCGAGCACGTAGAGTAACAAAGGAGTACGGTTCCCCGTGCTTTCTTACGAATTCTACCTACCTTCGCCATTCGACAAGGGGTGCTGCAAAAGGAGAACTTCGGCGACAACGACACGGCGTCGCTGTTGATTTTGCACTCCAACCTTCGGTAAGAAATTTTTCAAGGATGCCATGACGACCCGACGGCGGGACACATCGGGTACAGCAAGACACTTGCTAGAATTCGTCAAAAATACTACTGACCCAAGCTTCTGAAGACTGTTCATCTCTATATCCGACCGTGGCGCAAATGTCAACGACGCAAAAAACCGCCCACGAAGTCCACTCTATTTCTTCAGCCGATTACGCCGCCAACTTCCCCGTTTCAACAGATCGGAATGGACTTGCTTTGACAATTCCCACAATCGACGCAAGGGAACCGGTGGATAATCGTCGCCACGGGTTACCTTACACGATACACCGAAACCAAAGCCCTTCCGTCGGGAACTTCGGTTGAAGTCGCCAAGTTTTTCATCGAGTCCATCGTTCTTAGGTATGGCGCTCCCGAAGTATTAATTACAGATCACGGGTCGTCGTTTATGGTGCAGCTGACGCAAGAAAATATTCGTCTCAGCCACAGCAGCCATCGTCGCGCCACGGTGTACAACCCGCAGACCAACGGGCTAACGGAGTGACTCAATCAAGACCATCACTGATATGATCTCCATGTACGTCGACATGGAGCACAAGATCTGGGACGAGGTGTTATCCTACGACACGTTTTCCCACAACACGGTGGTGCAGGACACCACCGGAGTGACGCCGTTCCAGCTGGTGTATGGCCGAAAAGTTACGACTATGCTCGACGCGATGCTGCCCCACGAGCCAGCTAACGATTCGTGCGACGACGCCCAGACGCCAGCTCGCCCGACTCTTGATTCAAGACCAGCAACATGTCGACGCTAACCACAACAACATTCGTCGTCGGGACGTTCACTTCCAGCCCGAAGGCAGGGTGTGGGTGTGGACACCCATTCGTCGTCAAGGCTTCAGCGAGAAACTGTTGAAACGGTACTCCGAACCATACAAGGTGCTTCGTCGCCTCGGGGAGCTCAACCACGAAGTGGTGCCCGACGGAATGCAAGCATCATAACGACGCCGACCACGACCCGAGGTGGTTCACGTCGTTCGACTCAAGCCGTTTTACGCTCACTAGGACTGTGGACTTTTCGTGTTCAATGGGACGTTTTAGTTTACCGTCCTTGTGTTTTGTTCTGTGTTGGATCGGGGCGATGCGCTTTTAAAGAGGGAGTAATGCCATGCGCGTCTTCGAGCAAGCGCGGCCTTGGCCGAATGGCTATTGTTCTTGGCTGCCACGCAAAGGGCCGAGGTTCGGTGCCTTTTAGTTGTATGGCGTTCAGGGAAACTCAAGAATCCTGTCGCTTGTTCGAGATCCAAATGTTCTACGCGCCGAACCTTCTACGCCGATTGTTCCAGAGGCCCACGCATGTACATAAGGGATTCCGCCTGGCGAGCCGGAGTCATTCTCGCTTCAGCGCTCGACCCTTGCGGCTTCGCCGAGCTTGACGCTTGCGACGCCAGCCTTTTTCTATTTTGTTTTGGGCACAAGTTCGCCATATTAGATCTTCAGTTTCCTTTGTTATTTACCGCCTTATCAACTGTAATTTGTGATAATATCACAACGTTGTTAAAGCTAAATTAATTGAAACTTATATTGTCAAAAGAAAAGAATACAAGAAGGAAATATAAATTTGACCAACACAAGCAATGTACTGCAAGATAACCTAAAATGCACGGCTACGGACGGGCAGTTGTTTCGTGGCATAATTCGGTCATGTCTCGTTAATATTATTTATTTGGAAATACTACTGGCTAAACTCAAGGAGCCTTAGTAGGAGTGGGTACACCATATGACAAAAAAGCACGAATAAACGGAAAAACTCAGGTAAGTAAAATTTCCAGAGCGGTAATACAATTTTGAACAGCTGTTAAGATGACAATATCGTTAGGTAGCTCATTTCAATCTTGAATGGCCCGAGGAAATAAAGAGTATATAAAACAGTCATTCTTAACCCTGTAATGTTTTAACACTCCAGTATGGTTTAGGCGTCGGGACCCTTTCGATAATGGTTCTAAGTAGCTAGAGATTTCGATTTGAATAGTGTCGTTATACAGTACTTTTAATCTATCCTTTTTTTCTTTTTTTTTGCAACGGTTCAAGCTGCGCCCTGACAAGCAGTTCTGTAGATGAGATTTCTGTACTAAAATTATTAAAAATAAACCGAGCAGCCGGTTTATGAATACTTTCTAGCCTGACAATACCGATTTGCTTGTAGGGATACCACACTGAGCTGGCGTATTCTAACACAGGTGTAACAAAACTTATATAGGCAATAAATTTAGTATCTGAATCATCGAATTTTAATTTCCTTCTCAACGCGAAGGAAGTTCCCTTTCCTCTATTAACAGTCGCTTCCAAGTGATGGTTCCAGTTGAGTTTACTATTAAAAACAAGTCCTAAATATTTGTATTCATCGACTCGTCTGAGAGGTTGCACTTCAATTAAGTAATTAAATTGGATCGACTTTTTTTATACGAAACTGTCATGGCGGCTGTCGTCTCATTATTTAGACCCCCAAAGCTTCCTGTAGTTTAAGGTTGTCATTGTGATTCCTTATTTTGTAATATATAATACAATCATCTGCGAGCATTGTAAGCGGGACATATATGTTAAATGATACGTCATTAATGACAACCAAAACCAAAAGTGGCCCAAGCACGGAGCCCTGGGGTACTACCGAAGTAACGGGTAGTTTATCAAAGTCAATTTTAATATAGTAAACGTATTGGCTTCTGCCTGTTAAATAAGTAATATAATTTGAAATTTGTGAGTTTTTGAGAATGTTGGAAGGCTTTGTCAGCAATTTTGAATCATACCCTATCAAACGCTTTAGAAAAGTCTAAGTAACTCACGTCAGTCTGTCCCCTTTCATTAATTGCTTCAGCTATGTCATGTGTAAATTCGATGAGGTGGGTTGTGGTCGACAGTGACTTTCTAAAACCGTGTTGATTTTTATAAATGAGATTATATTTGTCTAGGTGACATAAAATATGCGTAAAGATGATGTGATCTAACAATTTACATGTCGTACTAGTTACAGAAATAGGCCTGAAATGTGACGCTGTATTCCAATCACCGTCCTTATGTATCGGAACTACTTTTGCTGTTCTCCAATCATCTGGTAAAGCTGCACGCTCAAGAGAGATACTGAAGAGAACATATAAATATTTTGTCACCCATTCTGCGTGTTGTTTCAAAAAAGTATTCGGCCCAGCACTTTTCTTATTGCCTAATTTATTTAAGAGTAAGTCAAAAATTCCCACCTGACTTAGGGAACTGTCGCTAATTCTATCTACTCGGTAACTTGTAGGCTTGGGACTACGCCGTCATCATTAGTTAAGACCGATTAAAAAAGTAATTGAACTTACATGCGGTTATACTAATTTGTGTAGTTGATTTATTTTTGGGTGAAATATGACGTCAAAACTTTTGTAGCACATTTTTTATAAAAACACGGAGCGAAATATTGAATTATTTTTGCTTTCATTCTAATATTTGGAGTTTAAGTTAGGCGTCTTGTTCCGAAAGAAGCTGACGACAACATTCTGTCCTACTGTGTTTAGAATTCTTTCTCACTCGGGCAATTCTACGTTTTAAATGCAGAATATCTCTGTTAATTCAAAAGTTATAATACAGAAGTATTCTTTGTTTCGATGACGCACAGTTTTTAATATACATTTGTTTACAATATTTTTAAATCAGCACCACAACGCTTCATTGTTAGAACCACAATCCATAGACAGTTGTTCGAACGTATAAAAAGGCAACTGAAAAAAAAATCAAGAATAGCAACGTCGTCAGCACTATACAAATCTGGAATTTTTAACAGAACGGGTGAACTTATCAATCTTTGGTTCAGAAAATTGACACCAGCACCATTTATGATCAGAAATACCTTCGCATACACTGAAGTTGTATGTTTAACTAACCAGCTGGTCATTTAAGAAAACCAAATCCAGAAGTGAACCTCCCTTCTAGGGCGGTTTACTATTTGTACTAGATTATGGAAAAAGGCTAGTTTAACCAGGGCTTCACCATTCGCACGACCCTGGTTAGACGCACCAAGTGCATTTAAATCAGTACAGGGTAGATTAAAGTCTCCCAGGATAATGAAAATAGTGGAGCGTTTTATGTACGAAATTAGAGTATCAATAATCAAATTAATAGGTGTATTTGGTGGTCTATTAACAGCACATACAATGAATCAGACGTTTTCGTAGATCAGTTTAAACAGCAACACTTAGTGGTTAATTAATGTAGAGACAGGCGTACACTGCAAGGATGCTTTATAAAAATAGCTACACCCCTCCACTGGAAGCCCTATCTTCTCTAACAACGTTATAACCAGGTGAGCACAGCTCTGAATTTCCAATATTAGGGTGTAACTACGTCTCAGTTACAACCATGACGTCGGAAGAGTGAACAAGCAATATTCGTTCCAAATCTTCAACTTCATTCGCCAAGCTTCTTGCATTGAGATTTATTACTTTAAGCTGACGCGGCTGTATTATTCGCTAGTCACTGCACTTTGCGTGCAGTAGAAACTTTGAGCTCGTATGTTGTTCTCCTTGTCCGATGTGTACACCTCGTTGTTTAGGATAAGCTTATCATAGCGCAGAAAGACTTTGCCGTCTGGTGTTTGTTATCTTTAACACTCTGCCACAGCCGCTTTCGGACCGTTTGTATGCGACGGGAATAATCTTCAGACATTGATATCCTAGTTTACACTTTTACACTTGCGAAACAACTTACGCACCTGCAGAAGATACAAGAAGGTGTTTGTTGGTGACCGCATCGTTGCCGTGCCGTCTTGTCCGGGCGCTAATGTGGATACACCGTTATATAGATCATATTTTCTAGAATAAACCTTGTCATTTATGCATTTTTGTTTCCTTATACGAAGTACTTACAGTATGGGCGGTTTTTTGGGGAACGGAGGTGTCCATATGAACATGAGTCGACTTCACCCTGAAGGTAAGCTCGGTATAGGAATCCGTAGTTGAGATAAAATCGCCATGGAACGAAAAGTCGAGACTATGTAATAAAACAATTAAATATAAAAAACTGCCGTCTTATCTAAGAATACACGTCACTCGTTCAAGCTGCATAAAAACAGCAACGATGCGAACCGAGCAAAAAAGAAAAAAAAAGAAACGACAAAATTTGAGGAAAAAAAAATGAAGAAACAAATATTTGACGCATTCCGATTTTTTTTCCTCTCTGATTTTTTGTCAATTTGTTTTGAGGGCATCTTTATTAATAGAAAAAGTACAAGATCCCAACACCAACAACATGCAGAAACTCACCAATAGCGTTGCAGTTAACGCTTCATGGAACGCATTTGCATTTAAAAGTTTCAGGTAGTACACTTATTAAGAAATAAATACAAAATATAATTTCGCAGTATTTTCTCTTGATAGAAATAGCTCATGATATAGCGGGTAAATCCGTTTAAATTAATTCCACACATTCTCAGATAATTATAAATTTAACTTTTTCTTTATTTTCATGGGTCATTTCGGAGAGGGTCAGAAGGTTTCGAACGAATTTTGTTCGCATTTATAATCAATGGGACCTTCATTTTCTTGGCATCAGCCTGAATATGCAATAGAAATGTCATTTCTAGCATTGGCGTGAAATATTGAAATTTTCATTCGTAAGCGTGAGGGTGTTTTGCTTACAGTTACGCCTTCTAAATAGGCGAACACACACACACACACACAAATTTAGTTAGCAGGCGCATTTACTTATACCGCATCGATATGTTAATATAGTGGACGGTGTACACCTCGAGAAGGAACTTATTTTCGTTGCACGCTCCAAATGCCAAACACGTAATTATTTTGTCTGGTGGAAAACATCATGCCAATATCGTTTTAACACTCCCCATAATCAGTACTACAAAACAGTTCTTTCTAGCTATTGTCAGTTTACGTCCATAGGATTACCTCTATCTCCTTCTTTCAAACATCTAGTGGAAAAATCGGCAAAAGATTGGCGGTCTTCCGCAACCAGACTATTTTAAGATGTTCACGTAAATAATTTGAGCGATAATCAGTTACTTATACTTCGTTTCACTGTCACTTGGCAAAGAGCGAATGCTACAGCCCCTGTGGTACAGCCCCTGGCGAATCAAAGCTATGAATGTGAAGCACGTGACAGCCGTAACCAAAGGTGTCAGGGACGAGATCGTAACCCAAAAGATTGGAGAAAAGTGGAAGGATGAACTACCCCTTTTATCTAGGTCCTCATTTGAGTATCCCAAGGCATGGCTTTTGTCCCCTTCAGAGATTAGCATGTCACTCAAAACTTGTACAAAGGCGGCTTTCTTTTTCCTCACGTCGGTGGCTTCGAAAGCACTGCGCACAACTTGAGAGAATCACGTGTCTCCCTTTGACGTGCTGATTGGCTCATTGGGACCGCAACCTTCGCCGTTTGCCAAGTTACGGTGAAACGGAGTACGGTTTATTCAGTTCAATATAATTTTCTAACAGGATTGACTAAATTGACTACTGCATTATCTATATCACTTGCCGTTAATGCTTTTAGATGAAAATAAAAAGCAAAAAAGATAGTGTTAAGATATTTATGAGCACCTCGTAGTGATGAACCGGCTACCACGCTTGCTCAGGATTCGCATTCCTAACAGCACAGTCACCGTCGTTATAAAAACCGAGGGAAAAACAAACAAACAAACAAAATAACGGCATGGCAGGACTCTTTCAGATGACGGTAGGGATTACCGTGTATCTTGTTGGCGGTCTGCCCTGTGTCTGGATTAGCATTGGAAACCGCTAAGTTTCTTTATATAGCTTGGAGTTGATTAAACGGTCTTGCATCTCTCGCGGAATTGCGAGGTCTGCATGTTTACTACTGCAATGCGACCAAACCAGGATCATAAAAAAGAAGACAAAAAACGAAAAAGTTTTTAGTTTACTTGCGTTTCTTTTTGATATATGATGTAACATATGTCATAAAATCACAATTATGCTGATCCTTTTCGTATCTAGTTTTATTTAGCCGACTGAAGAAATGTGTATGCACTACTTTTGAAATAACGTTGGTGGTATGAAAACTAAAATTGAATGGCGTTCGACTGAGTACTTTCAGGCGCACCCTTTAAGCCATATTATAACTTTCTTAAGGCCAGTAGGATGGGCTACTGAAACTATTAGTACCGCACATTATGGCCATGTCATATTACGCATGACTTGATGTTCAGCGGTTAATATACAGTAAGACGGTAAGACGCATTTTGCGTAAGAGAGTGATACAATAAAACGCACGAAGGTAGCGTGTCTTACGGATCCGAATGGACACGGCAGGTATGCCTATAACATAAGCCTATCTGGCTCAAAAAGTTAAAAAGGTAAAAATAAAAAAAATATATAATTTATTATGAAATCTTTTTTTAAGGTGTCGTGAATGTAAATTAGTGTAATATATGCTTCGGCTTCTGTTTGAACCACCCACCTTAGGATAATGTAATACATTATTACATAAAATTGAAAGAATAAAACACGGAGGACAAGCACAGGACAACCACTTTCTTTCATTGAAAGAATAAAACACGGAGGACATGCACAGGACAACCACTTTCTTTCATGGTTGTCCTGTGAAAGAAAGTGGTTGTCCTGTGCTTGTCCTCGTGTTTTAATCTTTCATTTTTATGTATTCATGTTCAACCCGCTCGCCTTCACCAGTAATACATTAGCATCGTGATGATTATAATTCAGCTGAGTTACAACAAACTTCCCAATAAGTCACGCTTGTAAGTACTTGGAAGGGCTGAACTACTCTCAGTCACTCAATGCAAGGTTTAAAACACTGCCGAATCTACTAATTGCTGAATGACCTATAACAAAAAACTTCCAGCGCGTCTATCATAGTCATCTCAATCAAATCCTCTAAGAGAGACAATAAAACTTGCAAAAAACATACTTTTTTTAATCTGTATTTGCTTCGAGTTCTTGACTAGAACTTCAAGACCTACCCGACTCGAGTCCTTGTATGGTACTGTACATTAAACGCTTTGCATTTCGCTCAACAGCGTAATGTGGACGCATTCAATATTACGAAGCCAGAAAGACGGCTTCAGCTCGGAACCGGCATTGTTGGTGCGCTCTGATGCTACGCCGCCATAATTATACCGCGTCTTTCTGGACGTAAACAACACGAGAGGTGAAGCGAGGAGAGTTGGTGACGTCCCTGGATGGACCAGTTTGCTGTAAACCGATAGTAATCCTCACTTTGTAGCTCCTCTCCTAGTTCACATAAACTGGCGATGCATACGTTTGGCAGCCCCCACCAAGGTTAGGGCGGTACCTCATTGATCCCCCGTACGTGTAGAGGCGTCTGCGCGCCTTATCGAAAATTCGGAGAGATTTAAAACTGTTTTATAGGGCCAAAGATGCTCTCTCCACCGAAGACAGCTGAGTATATAAGGGACCGTAAGGCAAACTCGAGCCAGCAGTCGGACCTTTTTCCCACCTGGCTATCTTCACCATGATTGGAGTAAGTCTTACGCCATTTGGACTGCTCTAATGTTTGCGGCTGAAATTATTTTGCGCAACTTTGCCTTTCTAGCCCTCCCCGCTAGAACTCTAGCTAACTTCTTTATGTAAAATTAGAAAAAAACTGTATACAAGAAGTTATTTACTAATTTTGACCTGAAACACTTTAGGAGAGATTCTCAAATGCTTAACTTAAAACAGTTATTCCGATAAAGCGTGAATTCATAGCTTGAACGGAAACCTGAAGGCGTTAAGGCGGTGGAATTGTTATTTTAAAGGCACAGCACTTTATGAAACTTGGCGTACGAAATTCCCTCGGGCTTCATTGACATATCATTGATTTTTTCTTAAGAATGCTGTACAGAGTTTACTTCAGAGTTTCACACTTATTAAGATGTGCTGTTCGCTGCTTCTGCCAATGTAATTTTTTACACGGGCATTCTCTTAGGGCACTGCAAACAATATCTTTATTTTAACATATGTCGATTTAAATATATCATTATATAATACGTTTCATAGGAGCCACGGTGTTCATTTGGAACACGAATGAGTTCAATACTATAAGTAAAACCTCCGCCTGAATTAAGTGAGTTTTCAAACAAGTACTGCATAACAGCAACGGATTCAAAGCGTATAGGATGACACGAATAAATCAAATATCAGGTGAAACGATCCGGAAAGACTGGCACTTGCTCGCAGTCAGTTGAAATTTTAATCGAAGGTGAATTTTAGTGCCTGGCTTTTCCTTCTAAAACTTTTAGCTGGGGCTTAAATTCATAAAAAAAAACACGACCAAAGTCTGAGTTACATAAGCTGACGCAGAAAGCCGTGCTGAACCGGGAGTGAGACGAAACTTAGGAATATTCAAGAGTCTGACCAAGGTGTGAATTCGACCAGAGTTTACTTCATTGTACTTTGATTACAGAGTTCGGCAATAGAACGACTAGAGTTCTACAAATATCCGCTCGCGTGAAAAAAAAAAAAAAGGTTAGGCCACCTGGCGATGGATGGTGGGTGACAAACTAAATCACTGAAGTGTTGAATATTTACTCTATTTCGCGTTATCATTGGTAATCACTATCTATAACTGCCAAATAAACTAGGGCATACATTTTCTTTTCAAATTTGAGATGTTCGTGACAAGTCTGAAATCATCTTCGGAGAGTCCAACTTCGTTGAATTTCGCCAAAAGTTAGAAGGTTCGGCGAACTTGAAACTTGACAACAGTTAGTGACACTCTAATTATACTTCTTCCGAGAAGTTATGCCACACTATGTGTTTCAAAGATGTCAGAAGTTGGGCGGGTTATAGATTGACGATAACTTTCGTATAGCCTAACTTCCAACTGAAATGAAATATGCAGTTAGACTAACTCAAAAAGTACAAATAAACAAAAAGAAAGGTAGATGAATGTGGCAATTCACACTTAACGACGACAGATTGACAGCCTGTGTCGTCTCATTTCTGCAATAGTTTACACGTAATACAACAAAATATCCGGAGCACCCACTCAGGCCTTACACGGTCGTCTAGCATTGAAATATTCGAAAACATTGTCATGAATGTTTGAAGGAGGCGAGCTGCGCCTAATTATTTTACCCAATAATAGCAGCCATTAAAATACGCATATGATGATATTCCAGCCTTCCTTGTGCAAGTGCACACTTTCTCGCCTCGTTCTACCGAGCCCCAGCATTGATACCACTTGAACATGCAAAATGCTTTAGAAATGCTATGAAAAGTGACTAATAGCAGAATTTAAATAGAGTAAGTATTCACAATTTGATGGCATGTCTATTTTTTTTCCTTTTTGAAGTTCCGTGCCTGTCTCCTCTTGGCTCTGGCCACACGTGCCTTCGGTGCCGGCCTCAGCCACGGTGGGCTCGTCCACGGTGGCCTGAGTCACGCCAGCCTCGGCTACGGCTATGGTCTTGGATATGGTCATGGCCTTGGATATGGTCATGGCCTTGGATATGGCCATGGCCTTGGATATGGCCATGCTGTCGGGCTTGGCTATGGCATTGGCTACTCCGGTGTGACAGGTTACTCTCTCGCTGCCCCAGCCAGATACGCTGTTGCTGCTCCAGCTGTGAGCCGCACGGTGTCCACGTCCTATCATGCCACTCCAGCAATTGCCACCTATGCAGCTGCTCCAGTCGCGTACGCCGCAGCCCCAGCTCTAAGTAGGGTGTCTACCATTCACCATGCTCCAGCTGTCGCCACCTACGCTGCTCCAGCGGTGAGCTATGCTGCTGCTCCAATCGCCACCTACGCAGCTGCTCCAGCTGTGACCAGGGTGTCGACCGTCCACCACGCTCCAGCTGTCGCAGCTTATGCAGCACCGGTTGCCACCTACGCCACAGCCCCAGCAGTAGCCAGAGTGTCTACCGTGCACCATGCACCAGCTGTCGCCACCTACGCTGCACCAGCGGTGAGCTATGCTGCTGCTCCAATCGCCACCTACGCATCTGCTCCCGCTGTGACCAGGGTGTCCACCGTCCACCACGCTCCAGCTGTCGCAGCTTACGCAGCACCGGTTGCCACCTACGCCACCGCCCCAGCAATAGCCAGAGTGTCTACCGTGCACCATGCACCGGCTGTCGCGACCATTGCCGCTGCTCCAGTTGCCGCTTACGCCACTGCTCCAGTTGTGGCAGGAGTGTCCACCGTCCACCATGCTCCAGTTGTGGCCACCTACCATGCTGCCCCGGCCTACGCTGTCGCCCACGCTGCTCCCGTCTATGGTTACGGCGTTGGGAGCCTCGGCTACGGTGTCGGCCATTACGGTTATGGACACGGTCTTGCCAGTTACGGTTTGAACTACGGCTATGGACTCGGGACCTACGGCGACTACGCTACCCTTCTCCGCAAGAAGAAGTGTAAGTACCGCCTTGATGGTTCAGACGACCGAAAAGCTTTCATTGAGTCCTGCATCTTTTTCACTGTTGAGCGTTGTATCTAATTTGATATTTCGTATTTTTTATTGCAGAAACTGGTTCCAGAGAGGGAATGTACTTCACTTTCACATCCAACAACTTCCTCAATTTGGAACTTGCATACTGCCAACCATTTGTCTTCTAAAAGTCAATACAGTTTTAAAAAAAGCATATGGACTGTGTTTCTGCAAATAAGTTGTTTTGTACTTATTTTAATCAGGAGGAAGTTAAAACGGTTCTTTACTACGCTTATAATGCAGTCAATGCAAAGGTGCAAGCGAGCTGGACAAGAATGATAATAATAGTCCCTGGAGAAGGGGAACCCCTTTGTTCCCTTTGTTCCCCTTCTCCAGGAATTAATATTGACATTTTTGTCTTTATTACGCACCTATGAACCCACTCGTTTTTTTTTGTTTTCTTTTTGTCTCGGGGAACATGTGCAAAGTCCATTACTTTCATTTATATCAAGGGAATAGTAAAGAACAAGGCTCGTAAACTTTCGGACAGTACAATGATCTGCTTTGATGCACTGAAAGTGGAAGACTGTATATTGTTTACATACAAAAATTGAAAGTATAAAACAGCGAGGACATATTGTTTAGTGGGTAATTTTAAGCGAGTAGAAGAAACAAAACTTAGTTAAACAAATAAAATAGCGCAATTTTATTTATTTAACTAAGATGAACCAACTAGCCCAACAACGTAACCTACTAAACAAAACTTCGTGCCAAGGCGTAAAGCAAAAGCAAAAGAAAAGGCTAATTTGTTTTTTAATTTTGGAATTAACTTTTCTTTAGTATGAATTGGGATTTCTCACTCTCTTCTTTCAGCCCCGGACGCGATGCATTTAAGTC
Organism: Ixodes ricinus; assembly: GCA_037355805.1. Taxonomy (NCBI): domain Eukaryota; kingdom Metazoa; phylum Arthropoda; class Arachnida; order Ixodida; family Ixodidae; genus Ixodes; species Ixodes ricinus. The sequence goes on from JAZHYW010043573.1 coordinate 63,053, forward strand.
TTCTACAAATGAATTCGTCTGGCAGCATACCAAAAGCTAAAAGGCGTGCTCACTAGTTTTGTGTCACAGGACTGAGGGAAGGTGTACAAAAGCCTCCTTGTAGTTACATTTTGTATCATAATGATCTTGGAGGGCGCAAGCGCAAATGATCAAGCTTGAGATGTGCAGTTCTTGCACCTTTAGTCGCAAGCGTTTTTTCTTCCAGGCATTGTCTTCAAAGCTCAAATCATCAAGCTAGGCTGTATGTCCTGCCATCTTTCCATAATCAAGCTTGGTGCTGACTGTTAATAATTTACCAAACTAAAATAAAGGGTCTAAAAACCCACATTTAATTAAGGAAGTAATGACAAGCACTAAAACGAAGATGAAAGACATGAAATACGAGGTACGCGAGAATAAGAACATATTGAAGCATTTAACATGTACTCATATGGAAAACAGCGAAACAAATGAAGGACAGAAGGAATACCTGTACACGCACAAGGCATTGGCAGTCAATTGAATGCCTATTTCTGAAAGGAATGTGAAAACAAAGAAAGAGAAGGGAACCAAAGGTATTAAAACATGCATAATCCACACCTACCTCACGCATTAAAATAATCACCACACATGCTTATGAAATAAGCCTCGTCACCTAAAATGTTCAAAGATGCGTCGCTGACAGACATGTCTCTGAGGTGTGTATCAGTAAATACGTCCGCGTGCCTTTCGGCAATAAACATTCAGTTGACAGCCAGTGAGTGCCTTCTGTGTGTACATGTCTTTGTTGTGGCCTTCGTCTTTTAGTGCTGGTTTACTATTTTAATATTATGCACCAACTAGCCCAAGATAATACCTTGCCTTGACATACTGTGCTACTTTCTGTTTTGTGATGGAACTTGCGTATTTATTGTGGACGACAATATTGAAGGGTTCCAGAGATTGATTTTCTTCTTCACTTTCACACTTGAATGAAGTGCTCAGGGTGGCAGAAGTGAGTATGCCTAACAATAACTATGGGTTCTTCAATTTAGCATTAGTAGGCTTCAGTGTTTACAAACTCACTTATGTAGTCGTGTCATAAGAATTGGTGTTTAAAGCGATTCAAGTGAGAAACCTGCTTCGCAGCAAAATAAATGCTATTGCCGGTAAATATATTTTAAAGGACGTGGCACCTCAATTAGCGCTCAGGAAAGTTTGCGCAATACACACCAGCTCGGATTCGGGAACATGAGTGGTGTACGATATTTCTAAGACAAGGGGCATTGCGCATGCTCAGAGTGCAATCCACGGCCCAGTAAACAAAGGTGGCAGCAAGAATAGGGATCTTGGTATATACTTCGTTCCACCCTAAGTCGGAGCGATCTCAAAGGCTACAAGACATACAAACACACACGCCCGGACTAAAAAGCACGACGTCGGGACGTATTCCCAGCGCTTGATTGGTTTCGCCGAGGATAGCATCCGTGAAACCGGAAGTTCAGTGAAAAGTCATATAGTGACTACCGGAACATTTCGAAAGATAGCCCATCTAAACTCGAAAGCAAAGTAGCATGAAAATGACAAATACCGACTTTCGGTGTGCCATAAATAAGAAAGTAAAACAAAATTATAGTTTTAGATCTTCTGACCTGAGAAACATGTGATCGCAGTGCGGGGCATAAACCAGAGACGACTGTCCTTCCCAGACAGCAATGTTCGCTTATCTCTCTCCGTGGTTAAGTATCACCACTGTTGCCAAGGAAACGATTGGCCAGGGCCCTGCAATTACTAGAAGTAAGCTGTCTTTCGATGTTTCTGCACAAAACTGCGAATCGTGCCAAAAATAGGAGTGAGTTATCTCTCGGAAGTGGGGCATCTCTCTCGGGTTAATAGCTATAATCTTTGTGCAATGCGCTATCCACATAAAAATGCGATTTTACTGCGGACCAGGAACCTTCTGCGATAATTCTTAAGACTAGAAAACGCTTTAAATGCGATAGCGTTTTCGCCGTTTGGCTAGGGACACGCAAGCAAACTGGGCTCGTTCTGCTAGGTTGGCGTCAATTTATTCAGTGAAATATGGCTTCAGTACCGCGAAACAGCCCGTTTTGTTGAAGTCCATATTCATAACCATTCTATTTAGAGTTTTAGTAGTTTCATAAAGTTAACGTTTGTGGGCCGTAGTTTGTTCCATTGGGCCGGCATCCCTCGCTCTGGGGTTCGAGTCGGCTATGCACCCAAGTGGTCTGCTAGTGTGATGAGTGTTTTTTTATATATATCGATTGTAAAAGTCTGGAGTAGTTTACTTAGTCTGCCTTAAGCATATTATGTTTTATGAAGAGTGGCTGTGTCCTTGAAGTTCTTGTATCATTTTTATCATTTTCACACATCCGTAAGGTTTTTTTCTGCAAAACGATAATTTTATTACACTTCGCTGCTGTCGTCGTCACCACGACCAAACCACGATAAGTAATGTTTGAGCCATATAAGATATAATATGGCGCTTGTTTTAACCAGGTAGGTATGAAATATTGTACTCTATAAATGATATCTGTTAACTGGGATAAATCAGCCTGAGGACGTTTTACATGAACACTTGATGAAACGTCTTGGGCACGCCATCACCCAAACATTTTTGTTTTGCCACTTGATTCAACAATTGGCAGTCGAATGTTATATTAATAAAAGAGTGGTCCTGTTTATTTTGTTTAAAAGCTAAATACTTAGTTTCAATGAACTGCATGTAAATGAGCAAACGACCTGTTGCACATGGAACATGAGAAAAACTCGGAGACTGAAGGTAAACAAACGACTCAAACTCAGCTGTAATTTTTATTTTCCAAAAAGGTACTTAAATAGTCAACGTGACCAAAAGAAAAAAAAAACAAAGAGGAGAAAACATTTGGAAAACATTTTAGCGCTCAAAAACAAGGACAAGTAGAAGAGAAACAGACACCACAGAGCGCACTGTGGTGTCTGTTTCTCTTCTACTTGTCCTTGTTTTGAGCGCTAAAATGTTTTCCAAGTCCCAAAACCAACTAGCCCAACAATCTACTCTACTGAGGAGAAAACACCCACTTTCCACAACTAATACACCAAACTTAGTGACACATCTAAGACACAAAAGAACGCCGCGACACCCACCTCCTTTCTTATCACTGAACTGGAGCCTGAGAGAAAACGGTGTCTTAATTCCTTTCTTCAGAACGCTCTAACTATTGGGGATACAACGACTACGTTGCTGTTGCAATGCTTCGAGGATCTAGTTAGTGACTTACAACCCTTTCACGTAAAATGCCGCAGGGTGTTTTCGTTGAAAATAAGGAATTTATACTAATCACTTAAACCCAATGCCCTACTAGCTAGGGCTAGCAGTATTTTGGAAGAAAATTTGGTCAGTTTCCAGTCTCAGTTTGGTATTTTTGTTCCAGAGTTTCTTAGAATCATAAATTTGTACCTGAACTCAACAGAGGTGCAGTATGACAACACGAATCTCATCCAACAACAAGGCGTGTGTATTGGATCAGTGGTAGCCCCGGCTCTTTCTGATAATTATCTAAGGTGTCTCGATTTACAGCTCTTCGAGGCCGTTAGAGGTAGGCCCCTAACAAAGTAATGTTGAAGAGGTACGTAAACAATATATATGGTGTGTTCAACAGACGTGTGTCTGGTGGAATCTCTAGAGAAATCAGTGTTTCAGATAGCTCATGAATTAAAGTTCTTCCTAAAAAGGCCTAAGGACGACTACATAATAAAATTGGGGGAAGCCTCTTCATATAAACCCGCGCTCGTTCCCAAGGCGTGCAAGGGTGTGTGCGTGTTCTAGTGTCACGTGACGTTACACGTGAGCACTGAGGTTTGTTTGAAATTCCCACTCGAGGTCATGTGGAGTGACGTCACGCGCGTGACGTCAAGTGTGATGTTCACGTAGCTGTGACGTCATAATCTTTTGTACGCGCTAAACTTAGTGGAAAATTTTCCAGCCCAATTCAGTAGACAATTTTTCCTGCCATATTTAGCGGAAAATATTTCCACCAAAGTTAAGGAGAACATTTTCACGCCAACATCAGCGGAACACGTTCCCGCCAAATTTAGAATGAAAATTTTTCCGCCGAATTCAGCAGTAGCTATTCCCACAAAATTTAGCGAAAAATTTTCTCGACAAATTTAGTAAAAACAAATTTCAGACAAATATAGCGGAAAAATTTGAATCTCGTGACATAACGCGTGACGTCACCAGGTGCATGCTGGAATGTTTTGGGTCCCGCCGACGCCGACGCCAGATTTTCTGCAACCCGAGCTCCTGAACGCTATCGCGTTAATACCCGAATCTTCTGCTCAAAACGGATCCAGGCCTCTGTTGGGAGGCGAATCCACGGCAAACCCACTTCTTCCCTTTAGCAGCTGCCCCTCAAAGCATGTAAAAAAGGGGTTAATTCAGAATCTAATCATTACAACAGTACAAAAGACCATTGCGCACGTTCAGTTGGTTCATCTCTCCCGTATCTTATGGAGTGTTTTACAAACGCAGGATATCCTCGGGGATATATTTTAAGACGGTTGTTCTGTCTGGTATCTTAAAGAATGCAATTCAGAAAAGTACAACTTTCTTATTGGGTAGTCCTTCCCTATTCTAATAAAGTTCTCACAACATCAAAGCGCTAGACAACATTCTTAATGCTGGCATTGCCTTTTGCGCGGAATATAGGCTGAGCCGCATAACTCCCTTTGCATCAACAAGTGCAAGTTGTGAGAAGAAATAGAGAAAAGATGTAGAATGTATGTGAGGGGTTGACTGCAAGGTACCCGTCAATTGCGGTTTATGTTATATTGGGCAAACTAAGCGTTGCACAAATGAGGGGCGTAGGACAAAATGATCTCGGACACCATGGTATCAGACAGAATGGTTCCGAACAAAATGGACCCGCACAAAATGGTCCGAAGCTTAAACCAGAACAAAAAAGGTCCCAAGTGAATTGTTTACTTTTTGGTTGCGCTTTGAAATTTTAGTGAACTTTTACACTGAAGCTTTCATTAACAAGCGTGCAATGTACATTTTAATGCATTTAAGATTTATTGTGATATGTTTTAGGAAATAAGTGAAGAAGCCCAAAAGTTAATTTAAGTCTATTATTGCTCACTCAGCTCTAAGCTCCTATCGGCGTAAGTCAGATGACTGTACAGAGATGGAGCCTAGAAGTCACTACACAACTGCACAGTAACACACTAAAATCGCAAGGTCGCGACAAGCTCTGCGCTGGATTTAACTATCAGGTAATAACATGCACAAACAAGTCGACAAACACGTTTTATTTTCAGCACTGCTTGATTGGTCCTATCAGGTAGTAGCGTCGGCTGCACTGATTTTAGCAAAACGTAGTACTCTAGGCGCAATCACGCTACAAGGAAACGCATGCACATAATAAACCAGACATTATCAAGCACATACTACCTAATTGTGGTGGCGTGCCTGTGATCGTGTATCCCTACTGCGTGACGTACGTTAAAGACCCCTGCAGGGGCGGTTTGCTCATCTTGCGGCCGCGGCTCCGGTAGCGGCCAAGAGAGACTTTCATGTCACGTGACAAGCTCCATGGGGACAAGAAGTACCTAGCGTCCCTGCCTAGTATCTGAGAAATCCGTGTCGCTTCGAGTACAAAAGTCTAATTTCGCTCGCAGAAACTGACCGCAGAGGCTTTAAACTGAAGTCCAATTAACCACCCCATCATACTTTAGAAGCGGCAGGTAAAGTTACGGCCAGGGAAGGTAAATATGAGCCAATATAAAGGAAAAATCACGCGAGATAAAAGGGGTGCAGTATAGTTATAGACCTACGCCAGCGTCGGCGAGACTCACCTTTTGCTGTAGTCGAGAGGTAGGAGCGCCGGGACTTGTCGCCGCGGCGTGAAACTTCCGAGATCAAATCGCGCCAAAAACTTTATTTATATATTTTGCGCGTGTGTCTAATTCTTTAACTGTGATCCTTTTTACAAATCGTCCAAATCATCCACTTGCACTACTGCGCCTTACACGGTTTTTACTATTTGTCCCACCTGCTGAGTCGACACACCGGAAGAAAAAAAAAACATCAAGCCAACGTTAACCCGCTAATACAATCATTTGATAACGTTCATCAAAAGGAAACCAAGATTACAGCATCGGTATGACTTTAACACAAACAGGGCCGAAAAAGCTTTCTTCACCCAGCAACTACATGCACTTTATGTGTTTTCAAATATACAACGCTCTTGCTACGACTCTTTTCAATAACAGGAGGCGTCTAATTCGTACTTATACACACTGTAGTTGTGTCAATAAAAAAAAGATAAAGCTTCTACAAAAAAGCACAAGAAAGAATACAAAAAAAAGTTTCCGGCGAGGTGTGAACCTGGAACTTTCACGCCGCGACGACAAGTACTGGTGCTCTTACCTCTTGACTGAAGCAGAAGGCTTAGGTCTCCAGCGCTGGCGCGGAGATATAAATATACTGCCACCGCTTTTATCTAGAGTGATTTTTCCTTTATTTTGGCTAATATTTACCTTTCTTGGCCATAGCTTTGCCTGCCGCTCCTACAGTATAAAGGGGCGGTTAATTGGACTCCAGTTTAAAGCATCGGCAGTCAGTTTCTGCGAGCGAAATTGGACTTTTGTACTCGAAGCGGCACGAATTTCTCTGCCATTAGGCTGGGACGCAAGGTACTTCCTTGTCCCCACGGAGCTGGTCACGTGACATAAAAATCCCTCTTGGCCGCAGCCGCGGCCGCGGCCGCAAGATGAGCAAACCGCCCCAGGTACTGCACCGGCAAAATTTCTCGTCTGCAGCCTAAACCGACCTCACGCAGTATAAACGCGAACGTCAATATGTTTTGTGATGGCATGTTATGGAACACTGTTATTCTTCTCGTGCTGAATATAAAATATTATTGATGTTACTTGATATTCAAGGTGTTCTTTTTATTGAATACAGATTTAAAAAAAGAAAGTCATGATGCTACACAAATGCGTTCCGCGCAAGGGAGTTATACGGCCGGGCGCACATTATGAACAAGAGAGAATCAAACTAATTGGTGAATAATTAACCAAAATTAACAAATTACTTTTTATTAGACGTTTTAGGGCATATGTTTATCTTCAAGAAATGGAGGAAATGAATGTTGAAGGTCAGCCCAGTTTTACAGCGAAGCTGTTTATAGCTAGGGACCCGTTGATTTTTCGTGAGCGGAAACAGAAATGACGTCACGGCGCATTTAGCGGGAGAAAGGACGTGACGACTTCGTGTCACATCACCCATGAACAAAATCAGCGGCCGGAGGAGAGGAGGAAAAAAGGAGGAGGAGAAGGGAAGCGCACTGCCGTCTTTGTCGTCGTTCCAGGCGCTTGTGTGGCTAGATTCCTTTTTTTTTTCGCCGGGTGGATGTCGCGTTACGCGTGTCTAGTTCCCTTTAGCTCCTTGGGCCGGCAATATTGCTCGACATGTGTGCTTTCCGTTCGTCACGATGATCACCGATCAAGACAGTAAATGTGCTCGCACCTTTGTTTAAAATTCTGTGTCACGTCTGTGTCGTGTGCTAAACACCTTCGCTGGTCAGTCACCTTCACAGAGTGGAATGGCTCATCAATTTTTAAAAGTCCTAGCACGCAGTTCGAGTTATTAATTGTCAAATTTTGTTCTGGAAATATCTCGGTACCGAAACCTTCTGCCACTAAAAAAGCTACGCTTCAGAGTAACGACACTTACCCATCTTGTGGCTTAAAATCATGGTTAGCAGTTATCTAAAGCTTTATCTGAAATCACAGGAAACGCTTTTCTGTCCTCCACAAATGTTTAAACAGTTCGCGACAGGGCAAAGTAATATGGCATGAGCTTTTTAACACCGAATCTAATGCTGAGGAAGTCGTACCTTTGAATCATGACGATAGGCAGTTGCGTCTGCTCTGCACAAGCACCAAGATGGCGGCGCCTGGAACAATATCGGGGAACAGAGTGCCGATACTCTAAGCGTAGCTCATTTATTGGCTCTATCGAAACCAAGGGCGCGATGCCCGACGGAAGGACAACCCTCGTTTGACGCCGGAGGGTCACGTATGAAGGACGAAATTTGGGTCACTTTTGCGTCACAGTGCATCAAAGCATTTATTTCATGTTAAGCAGTTTCTGTCCAGTTTTTTTAACCTCACCTGCACTTATTATTAAAACGTTTTTCAGTGATATCGCGCAAAAAAGCAAAGCAAGTTGTCGCGGCCGATAAGAGCATATCGCTTTAGTTCGCCAGCCACAGAACACCGACTGCAATCTGCTCCGGCACGCTGTGACGCAAAATAGTTACGCAAATTTCGCCATTAACACGTGTCCCCTGGATGTCAAACGAGAGTCTTCCTCCCGGCGTTTGGTTTCAGAATCGGCAGATATCTACAGGTAGAACAGTAATTAGTTCATTTCTGTTAATTAGTCACCTATGCGTAAAATTTTTTCTTGTACATAATGTCTGCCTGTACGTATAACTCGTTCGCGCAGACCAGAATTAAGCAGCTTTCACGTTTTTTTCAGAAAATCTGTATTCGATAAAACGAAAGACTATGCATGTATCTGTGTATTATTTCATTGTATATTTTTCTTCTTCTTGGCTCACCGACTGGTATGCAATGTGCTATGAATTGAACATATGATCTTTAAAATAGTTAGCGTTTTATAACCTAAGTATTAAAAAACTTTTTTCTCTGTGTCCAATTTGCAGCAAGTAGAAATAATCGAGTAACCCCTGAAGGGCAAGCAAACTAGGCCTCAAAATGCGCCTTGGACCATTTTGTCCGGTTTTGCGCTTGGGACAGTTTTGTCCGGGGCCATTTTGACCGAAACCATATTGTCCGGGGCACTTTTGTCCGGGACCTCTTGTCCGGGACCGTTCTCTCCGGATCCCACAAATTTATTTATTTATTTATTTATTTACAATACCCTCAGGGCCATAAGGCGTTAGAGAGGGGAGTGGTTGTTAAGTACAATGTTTGACACGTTTGGTGCTGACAAACGAATTCGAGAGTCGTTTGTCGTTTCCCATTGGCAAGTGTCAGTCGCTCTCCTAGAAATGTCTCGGGCGCTGTGCTTCGTCTGTCGGCACCTGTCCCTCCAGCCGGTGTTCGGAGTGCCAGGGGTGATTTGTCGTGTCTGAGGGCCAGACTCGTCCGCGCCTCCTACGCCTGGCGCCGTCTGGCCCTGAGCTCGGAGCGCCGGATCAGAACGCTGACCTCCACGGGAAAATGGGAAAGAGGAACAGGCTGCTCTCAATAAGAGCACAGGCGAGACAAAAGGAGTGGGTCTTTGGTTCGGTACCGCTGGAGAGAAAGGAGCCACTCTCTAACGGCGGCCAAGTCCGGGGCTCGAGTTGTCGATGTTTGTATTCTTGTATCCCGTATGTTAAATCGTCTTTTATTAAACTGTTGCGTAAAATTACCTGCGTAAACAGTTGTCTGGCCCGAACTGCTACACCACCGCAACCGTCCAACGCAAGCCATTCTCCTACACACCATCGAGGAGGAACCACCGTCTATACAACTTATCAAGAACCTTACTAGTGGGATATGTACGAGAGGAAGCATTTCATGCGAAAGCGTCCGTGCTGCTTTAGCGTTCCCGTGCCCACACTTGCGCTTGATCGAACACAAGATATGTATAAAAAAATAAGGCTCTTATTCAGAAATATCCAAACATCTACTTGAATGTAACAAGTGTGGCCCACTCTAGAGTCCAATCTCAGCAGAGTTGCGCGAAAATGTGATGACAAATGCTGATAAAAGAGTCGTTAACGATACTTAAACACGGGAGTGTTCCCAACAAACCTTCGTTTTGTTTGAACCTTGAACTACGATGGTTTCTTGAGCTTTGAAAAGAGGTGACCTTGAGGGTTCATTGCTAGTTGTGTTCTAAGAGCTAGGCCGCTGCTCGGTTACGAGCTCGACCGCAAGCTGGGAAATTTGAAGCCCCGCTTTCGCGAAGACAGCCGCCAGACCAACATAAGCGCCAACCTTTTGAGCCCCACCACGGGAACTGCTGGACTCCCTGCGTCGACGGAAATTCGACCGGCTGGTCTGCAAGTTGGGCACGCAGGGAACCCTCGTCAGGCGCTCGAGACACACTTGCAGGAAGTCAGGAGACCATGGCAGCCCCGCGAAGGCCTCCATCGAGAAGACCGCAGCTAGGCCAATACTCTTTACCCTTTTCCACTATAAGATCATCACCACAATTCCACACATCATATCATTATCATCATCTTTTTTGTAAATAAATCAAACAGCCTCCAAGTGGGTGACGTGGGCACATACCGTGCATGGGCTGCCTTTCCTCGTCGCCTGCATTCCTGGAGATTTTTCAAACCAATTAAAAAATATGATGCGCGAAAAAAAAAATGTACACGAAGACTAGAAGTGTTCCACGGCTACTCCAAATATGGCGGTCTACTCAGGAGTGTAATAAACCACTATTCAACTATTGATCTATTGAAGTGTGACTGAAAGGGTTAAGGTAGCGAAGGTTCGGGCGATAAGAAGGGGGTGCGTGTAACGACGTTCTTTTGTGTAATAGTGTGTCGCTAAGCCTGGTGTATAAGTTGCAAAAAGAAAGTGTTTATTTCTCCCTCTTTTTTTTTCATTTTGCCTCGGTGTTTATTTATTTATTTATTCTTATTTTTAGTGACCCACCAACAGCTTAACGCCTCCTTAGTGGTGAACTTATCAATGGGTCAATTAGTAGTAAAATGTTAAACAGAATAAAAGTGAAACGTTAGGAAAAAACAATAGCCTCAACACAGTTTCGAAATTTACGCTCTTCAACAAAAATATCAAAGCTAGCATTCCCCCAAATCTGTTCAAAATGGTTATAAGTCAGTTGTAGGCGTGTCATGGGTGCAGCATGGTAAAAGTCGGTAGGGTAAAACAAAGTATAAGTCTACAAGACTTACGAGGAACGTGCAAGTAGATGTGACTGAGTAGCTCTGGGGAATCAATTGTACCATTTACAATCTTATACAAATATGTCAGTTCACGAATTGTTCTCCTGTTGTGCAACGATTCTAACTTCACGAGTTCACAAATCCTCTCATAACTATAGAAATAATTCGGTTGAAAATAACGATCAAACAAAACACGAACGAATCTACGTTGAGCACTCTCAGTTACACCTGAATTTGTCACTCAGACAAAAGTGTCACTATGTAAGCACTTTTTGAAAAATAAAAATTTCCGCTGTGTTTGAGACATTTCAGTGTTTGTGTTCTTTCTTACCTGCAGTCTCCGTTCTTTCTCACCTGCAGTCTCCAGCTTCTCGTCATTTCCACATAGTTTGTTTTACTTGCATTTAAGTGTAGACGATTTATTTGTATTTATTTTATAACAATAAGAAAAACTTAATTAGACGACTTTTGTACGCACTTTTTCGTCGCACCAACAAATAATATTTCTGTGTCGCCTGCGTGTATTCTTTTTGACCTACACGAGGAATAATATAGGCCCTAGAATAACGCCTTGAAGGACACCTTGTTGTATTCTTAGTTTATTAAATTAATATTCATCTATATATACATATAGTGTGTCCCAAGTCACCAAGCTCGATATAAAATGAACCGCAAAAATCGACGCCTGCACGTAGCACTCTTAGCTTTTCGTCAAAGGTGTATTTCACGGGTCGGTATTTCTTTTCTTGTAAAATTACAAAACATAGCTCTCTTTCTGTCAAAAACAGGGCCAAGAAACTTGCCAGGGTCTACGGCGGGCAGCGACGCAGACGACTCAGTCGAGTTGCGGGGTACGTTTGGCGCACGTATTGATAGACGGCGTCTGGAGCAGCGTCCGAAGGTGTAGCCGACCAGCGAAAGAAAGCATACGACACGCAGAAGAAATCCGTTGGTAGCTAAAGCGCCGCCGTTTTGCAAACGCGTTTTTTTCCTTTAAGTTTTTGATTTAATGGTTCGCATTTATTTTTTAACCAAAGTGCATTACAAAAAGTTTATGTTCCCCCCCCCCCCCCGCCCCAACGTCTCTCGCTTCTTGAAAAATGTCTACTAAAATGTAAACTGGACGGTACAGAAACTAGGTGCAATTGCTGCAAATTTGCGCTCGTGGTGCTTTCTTGGCGCATATAAATCGTCAGATTTATATAAGCAAAGAAAGCACCACGAGCGCAAATTTGCAGCAATTGCACCTGATTTCTGTACCGTCCAGTTTAATTGCTCTCCAGATCTTTAATGGTACGACTGTAGCCTTATAGTTATGCCTCAAGTCGAAGCCGAAATGGATCACCGTTTTATTGTGTACGGAAGCACGCTTGCTAGAAGGTCCATCGTCGAGGCCAATATGAGACGCTTGTCTCGCTCCGAGAGTATGCGTAACGAATACATTTATCAGTTTATTCGACGTTTCCGAAGCACTGGAAAAGGATTACCACTTGTGTGCAGTTATGACCTGCATTGATCAAAGAGCACCCTCCAGAGGTGAGACGCCTTACGGGTTTAGAATTCTTATGAAGCCTGATAACGTCGTTTTACGACGAACAGCCTGTCCTCGACCGAGTGTATTTTTTCCGAGAACGGCAACGTTATGATTACATCTTAATGAACCGGCTATAATGTTACTTCCTGCTAAGGGACGTCCGAGAATAAAAAAAGACTTAATGCCTAAAGCGTAATTTACTGGTACGCACTTTCACTGTCCCAAAGGGCAAATTATACGGTTACCGCAATTAAATGTCGCTCTGAACGGCGCACCAGCTTTTATCAATATGTTACGAAGCGCACGAGGTGTTACGTGATTTGCTTTGTTGAACTTTAGCACCAGTCTTTGGGCTTATGTTTTTCGCTCAATATTCTTTAAATTACATTACGAATGACGATATCCTTCTTGTTACCTTCCACCTGTGGACCAGATTGAGGTGACGGAATTATTTGTTAGAATAATGTTTTCTGCGAGATGCTGGCTAACGTTTTACTCCTTCCTGTTTCCAAACTTCTGAATATCCTTCAGCAACTAATAGAGACGAAAAAGTTTAGACCGATCGGCGCTACATTGTTATTCTAGATTTTTAACTGAATCTGAAGCGCATAATTAGGCTCCCGACCACGACCATTTCATCCACATGACGACTTCGTCAAAACTTCCTTGCATGTTATTTTGTTTCCTTTCATCTCGGCCCAGGTATCTTCATTAAGAACCCCCCCCCCCCCAAGCGGCTGTTAAGCGGGGCCTCCAAATCCTTCGTAATTAATTATTTCCCGAGACCTCGTCGCTGACAGCAAGACAAAACAAACAAAAAAAGCATAACGGGAAAAAAAAAGTTTCCGGAACTCTTTTTCTTGTCATTTCAATTATTTCTTACCTCACCAACGCCTGAGGCCACCCGAGTAAATCATTCAACCTTGTACTTGCCAAAGAAAGAGCCGACGGCAGCAGAGGCGATTCCAGATACGGTCACGCTCTATACAGACACAAGGGGACCGCTCCTTTCAAAGCGTTTGCCTCGTAGCCGCGTTCTCTTTGTCTCGTTGAGGTTGGCGTCATTGACTGCTAAACCGTCAGCACGAAGTAATCAGCCACGCTCAATAGAAGTCAACCGAAAGTTCTGTGCCTTTTGATCTATCTGCCGACATATATGCACAGGCGCAGGTATTGAGAGAACGAGAAACGTTTCTAAGCAGAAGTTGATCTGAACGGTGGACACACCTTATTAATTATGGATGATAAAATGCGAGTCATTAGAGATGGTGATTTAATTTTTCTCTCAATAAGACTGCTTCAACAAGTTACAGAAGCCGCAGTTCTTCAAGACAGCGTTTGTATGGTCATGAGACTTTTGCTGCATAAACCAGTGGTTCTTTCTTTTTTATCATTTGGGAAAATATGTACCACGTGTTTAAAAAAAGAAAAAAAGAGAACCATGCTTTTGGGTTAACGTAAATGAACTACAAATCGCAGAAAGCTGAAACTTTGTGAGGTTGTGACGCTAGCGGTGGTGATAAAATGCGAAAGTTTGAGAACATGGTGTTACCTGGATCAGGAGATAAAAAGAAGTTATAAACGAGGCGACGTTTACGCCTAATATTGTTGAAACAAAAATATGAATTGAGAGCGCCTGTAGAATTTACTTCACTGAGAAATGACTCATCAGCAAGAAGAAAAACAATATTTTCTTCTTTTCATACGTTTTTTTTTTAAAGATATAAAGGCAAAAATACGTTCAGAAATGCCATTTTGTTTTGACAATATTAGATTTAGGAGAACGTCGGCTCAAAGAAAATTTTTAAACTAACTTTTGTAATTTGATTTAAGTATCGTCGTCTCCTTAAAGTATCGCGTCTATCACTAACGCCAGCGTCGCATTCTGATGGAGTTTCATCTTTCTGGGGTGCATAGTTTATTTATATCTGGCCGAGAAACACGGCACTTTTTTTCTGCCAAATATTCCGTATATTTCTGTAACGCAATACATTTCGCTTCTTTCGCGTCTAAGCTGCCTTTTCGAATGGCTCTAGAAGCGCCTTTGGTCAGTTGCTTGATGACACGTTTGTATGGCGTAAAATGGAAGCTCCTGGATAATGCTCTGAGCCACTAGATCAATAGCTCCTCGTGACAAAGATTATGTTGAGCAAGTGCTAACAAATCTAAAGTTGCGCCATCTTGTTACGAATCTCTCAGAATTCTCTAGATATTGTCAAGGTAGGACGGTCGTTTGCAAACATAATCGCATCTCCTTCGACGCTGATGTGGCTTGGAGAATAGAATCCTAATTAGAAATCAGCGTAGAAGGAAATGCGGTTATGTTTGCGAACGTCCATCCTCCCCGACGATATCCAGAGAATTCGCAGGGGTGGCGCTGCTGTCCATACGGCGTATGCGTCGTTTCACTATAATCTCGTTTCTGCGAACGCGTAGTGCCCACACCTAATGTGGGCAAACGCTGACTTTCTTCAAAATAACATGTCGGTATATTAGCTTGGCTAGAAGCGATAAGTACATCGAAAAGTGTTGTGCGTTATCACGCAAAGGGGGTAGATTGATAATTTCATTAATGTCTGAAAGGTTATCCTTTTATTCAGTATGTTTGTTTTAAACACACATGCTCCGACAAAAAACTTGGTGAACACTTAAGCTTCGCCTTTAAGAGTGGAACACGATAGCGAGACATATAAACATATAAACTCCCGCTCGTTCCCAAGCCGTACGAGCGTGCCACGCCTGGCCATTCAACCTGGCAATAAAAAATAAAATAAATTTTCCTTGCGTCGCCTAGTTATTAGCGTGTCTGGCTCGCAACCGAAGGGTCGTCAGTTCGAATCATGCCTAAAATTCTTCATTTTTTTTAAAGTTAAATGAATAACTTTGCAGAATAAAATCGTTTGAGACATGCGGCAACCTTTAATTCGCATTACATGTCATGATTTTTTAATCACTTTCATTCCACGCGTGACGTCAAGTTTCACGTGAGCGTTGAGGGTTGTTTGAAATTCCAGCGCGAAGTAATGTGGCCGTGACGTCATGACCCTATCGACCAATCAGAATTTTCGCGGCACGCCACTGACACGGGCCTTTCAGCGACACGAACTCCTTAACCCTATTCGCGTTTCCAGCTCGACGCTCGCCCTCCCGCGGCGTAAACGGGAAGCGCTCTAGTGAGGTCCCCCGATTCTCCTGCTCAGCGGGCATGGCGGAACTGCTCGCGATCATGGCACGCGAAAGGTTGTTTCCGAATGCAAACAACACCCTTCACTGTCCCAACGTAGTGCTGGAGCCGGTATGGGATTGTACCTTACTGAAGAGTTTTAGTATTGCGCATAGAAGCAAACGCAAGCGGTGTGCGTTTGCGTTAGAGTTGCGTGCCCCACGTTGTGCGTGCGCCTCATCGCCATGCGCCATCCAAGACCGCAATTTTGGGCTCCGCGCACGCACAGTGTGGAACACGCAAAGCTAACGCAAACACACAGGGCTTGAGTTCGCTCGTATACGCAATATTAAAACTCACTACTGTTTCACCGGCTTCCAACGCCAACGAAACGTGCTGCAGTGAGCAGACGTGCGAAGCAGGTAGATGTTCCTTCGAACTGGAAAGGCTGAGATTGGCAAAACGACGGCGAGCAAATACAAAAGTAAATAAATGTTATGGAAAAACTAATAATTAAAACAAATGTTTCTTTTTTTTTTTTTTTGAGGGGGGGGGGGGCATTTGGTTTGGAAGTATATTGGCGGCGACTTTGGACGTTTCGCCGATTGTCAAAGGTCGAGACTTTGATAGCACAATATACTTTACCCACAATTATTATAATTTTACATGGATTTCTCACATTAGCTAGAATGTTTTCATTGATTTTATACTATTTTTATTTTATTGGCAATTAAAAATGCTGCAGTTGTTACCAGTGATAAAAATTAGCACACTTTTCATTGTCATAGTTCTTCGCGCGTTTAAAATTAGATCATAAGCAACGAATTATGTTGGAGCTTGAAAAATACTTATTCGAATATGTGAATTTTAATATTATTATTATTAATACGAATCGCGGCAATGCATGCCTCCAATTAACGCCAAGATCACGAGAATACGCTATTTAACCATAATAGTCTTTCCAGACAGGTTTTTGTTTTCTTTTTACCGTATGAAAAACTCTGACATCGTTATCAAGATAGAGAAACAGTCAAACACTGGATGTAATATGAAGTCCTACTCGTCACGTGGTGCTATAAAAAACACACACACACTTCAGCTGTCTGACTCGGATTCCGTCTTCCTGTTGTTGCAGTGAGAGCAGCGTTTATTAATTTATAAGTTCCGTAGACAGATTGTAAAAATTAGAATTATTCTCTTATTCTTGTGCTGGGATAATGTTAAAGCAATTAATCATCTAAATATCCCAAAAAACATTAAAAGGCCCGCAGTTCATTATTTTCTATGACAATTATTTGAGCGAGAAAAAGGCAGCGAAAACGCACAAATATCAGCACTGATTTTTTTCATCAACTACAAATATCAGCCTGGATCGAACATGTATGTTACAAAATAAAGTTTCCACGAACAACTTTTCTAAGTAAATAATTACGATCTGAGACACATCTTGAGTCATGAAAGAATCCGAAATTAAGACCTATACCGAGAAATTAAATCCAAAATAAAGGTAAGTTTCGGTTTCGCTCCAGAATTAAAACGCGCATCCTTCCGTAAATAATACGCTAAACACCGTTCTTGTTTTCAGGTTAAAGAGGTGACCTGCGCTCATAACCCCTAGCTTCCTCGTATTACCAGAAATAATTTATGTCGCTCAATGAAGCCAGCACACTAGACAGGCTCAACAGAGGCACGCATCTCTGACCCTCACTAAACCCGCCATCTTGGAAAAAGAGTGGCGCCACCTATAGTCAGTTGGAGTCGCGGATAGCGTCAATAACAAAGGTCTCATAACCCCATAATATTTATGGCTAACCCGCGTCAAAATGACACGTAAATTATTGCTATGATGTTTAGCATCAACAGGTTCAATTTGAGAATACATTAATGGAGACGAGCTGGCATCGTTACCGGAAAAGCTCGTTCCGCATTATGAACAGCATTAACAATAATATTACTAATGACAAATATATTTTGAACTCTTCACAAACACCACCTGGTATAAGGAATGGTGAAACAACAAGATTCAGAACTATACGCGTGCTCTCCGGAAGTGCAAAGCATGGAACGCATGAGCGGTGAAAGTGGGCGCCGCTCGGAGCTCGGTGCTTGCCGCTACGCGCGCCACAGGCGCACCGGGTGGCTCTATTTGTATTGGCCAGACCAAAGCAACGCCGCGAGGGGCAGGAGTGACGTAGGGACGCCAGCACGGGCTGCTGTGGTACTGCCGCGCGGGGCCCGTTTTCATCGCGCATGTGTTCTATAACGCAGTGCAGAGGTTATTCGAATAAGTACAAGGACTCCTTCGAAAATTTACGGCTAAGAAGGAGGCTAACGTTGGTCAATTGACGCTTCTCGTGAAGGGTGACTCTAGGTCACTCGCCTGTATGGTTAGTTGTTAGCATAATGTCATCATTCCTCATAATTTACTTTTCGCACGGCTCACATTATTTTTATTTCACTTGTTCGTGAACGTTCTCTCGTCATCGCCAGTGTCTGCCTTTAGGTGCTTCTAGCGGGAGCACTGCCAGCAATCTAGCAAGGTTAGCGCCCACTTCTGTTCCTTACGGCAGCCACTTTCAAGTCGACAAGAGCAGATTACCTGAAATAATTGCTGTCGCCCCGAAACGCTTTGAACTAATCTTTTGTAGAGTAGCAGGTGATCCTTACGTGAAGAATGTTGTCTGGAAAAAAGGGCATTCAAAAAGAGAACAGAACAAACGGCCATGATCGAGAAGTGGGTAAGGGACACGCGTGATGCGTACGGCTACCATATTTCATCATTCTGCTGTCGTTAAACGAGCTGAACTATATACACTCTTTTTGTGTATCCCGAGTACGCACGAAATGACGCACGCGCGCGCTTGTAAGCGGCACTGGGTAAATGAGACTAACGGCCTTCTTGCGCCTACGAACCGGAAAACCCAGACTCGTATTTTTGACGGTAACGCACAAAGGTGTCTTTGAAGGGGCAGACACACCTTTCTAGTTCATTTTGATGTTACGAGCCACTTCCAAATCAGTAACAGGTGTGCGGTTATGTCCATTGTTATTATTTTGTTTCTGGCAGGCGCTAACATTTAAACGTAGAGCTCTCAGAAATACTAGTTTGCCAGTCTGTAACAATGGCTGTATCTTGAGCAGAAAAAAAATTAAAGCTTCTGAAAAAAATAAGTTTTTGTTACTTTTTGTGTATATCTAAGGCGTTCAATGATGCAAGAGTGCATTTTCGATTGCAATGCTCTGAAGTGTACATTTCGCTGACAAGCAACACATTACGCAAAGCACTAAAATGTGTCGATAACATCTAAAGTTGTGCCGCTGCCCTGTCCTGATCAATGACTCTGCAAGCTTCTTCCCTTGTCTTAATTTCCTATAATAAAAAGTTTTATGAAACCGGAATAAAACAAGGCCGATGAACCAAACGATTGGTACCTCGGTTTGGGAGCTCGAACCGATCGTTTTCTATGAAATGGCTTTTAGAGAAGCGCATATGCAGACGATCGGTGCAGGTCGCT
>JAZHYW010043574.1:0-17612 GCA_037355805.1 Ixodes ricinus
ACGGCCTGGCGAATACTTCCCGTATTAGCCTCTCATTGCAGATAGCAGGAGCCATTACAGTAGCAGGTGAACAAAAACAACAAAGCTGCGAGGCCTACTCTCCGGTGCACCTCGACTCAGTTTGGCGCCTCGGCTGTTCGAAGCTACTTCCGGCTGTCAACTCGCGAGCTGATTGGTCGGCGCCGCGTCGAACGCTTCCGGATACGCAGCGTCAAAATACGTCGAGGCGTCGAGATCTATCCTGGTCAGATACCCGAATACGCTCGTATTTACGCCGGCCGAGGAAGCGCTCGTCCCGACGCCCGCTGTACGTCGGGATTACGCCCGCCAAACGCCCGTAAATACGTCGCAAATACGCCCTGGTGGTTCGGGCTTTAGGACCGGGGCGCTGCTGCGAGCTGGTCCTAAGACGTCATAGAGGATTATAAACCGGTCTTGTCTCTCTCGGTCGTATTTGGTTAGGCAAGAGTGGTGAACGAGCCTTCACCTTGTCACGGCTAATTTGGGGTTGACAAAAATTTAATTTCTCGGTTTTTCGGATATGGGAAACCATGATTTCCGGAAACTCGAATCATACATCAACGCAAGATGTCTTTGTTTACTGTGACCATTTCCACAGCATGCTTCGACGATAACTCCTTTGTTGGTGGCAGACATGTACACGTTACCCAAAAAAGTAACTGAACACGTTACTCGTTGCTGATTCTAAAAAGGAATGCTTTACTTTATCTCAAATGTAACGAGTGTACTTTTCTAGTTCCTTTGACGACGAAATACACAACTGCTTTTGCTTCGTGCTTTATTGTTAACTTTTCAGTAGTCATTGCACATAAGCAGTAGCTGTCTCTTCCAGTTTTTATCAGTTCTGTTTGCCGGCTTCCTTAATGGCTACATCTCCGGCGACGCTGAGGAGTCGTTCTACTGACGCGCTCAAAGGAACGGCAGTGTTGTGCCTCAGGAAGGAGTTGGTGAATCAGGAATTTCCCTTTCTTTTCTTCTCTCTTTCTACTTCTAAAGTTCAAAGTTCACCATGCGGTTATGTTCCTTCACGCCTTCGGCAACCTCCGGGTTTACATTTGATCTGTACACGATTCTAGACGGTTAGGCCAACGGAACTTATCGTGTTCCCTGGGTGAAGGACATTCCCACCTGTAGAGTTCGACTGACGTGTTCAACAATAAATGTTGCTATCTGTCATACTGTTTAGTTACTTTTCGGGTTCCACCATCTGCCTTTGTTGAAATAGATGCATACTCAGGTTAGAATTAAAGCCAAACTGTTTAAACGGTGTTGTACACGTTTCTCCTCAAAATAACCAGATACCGGTACTCATTGTAGATCCTTGAAAGTAGATAAGTGCCGATACTCGTTTCTTTTCTAAAAAACTAACAAAATGCTTTACTCGTTACCGAAAATAGTAACTAGTAGAAGTAACTCGTTACTAGTAACGTGTAACGTGCATGACTGTCACGTCCAACCGAGACGGACCCCGAATTCAGAGAAACATGACGAACAGGTTACAAAATTCCACCGTATGTATACGTATTTACATAAATAAACGAAGCGAAAGGCATAAGCAAGCATACCAGTACAGTACCGTTTTATTGTGCTCTAGAAGAACGTCTCCGGCCCGGGCACTCACGACCTTTAAGTCTCGCTGTTCGTGAACGCTTGCATGTCTCTTTCCCTGGTGAAAAACATCAATGTTGCTGCTCTGACGACTACGCCCTCGTTGGTTCACGGTGAACTCCTGGGATTGGGCTTCGGCTGTTGCCTCTGTTGTTCACCGGACCAGCGCTGTCCTTTTCAACGGTTCTTTCTATACTCGTTCCACACCTCTTCTTCCTCCCTTTGTCCCACACCACGCCTTGTTCATCTTCTCGTCTTCTCTCTCTTTTCTTCTCCGGTTCACAATCGTGACAATGACTGCTTGATGGTCACTTGCATGTTTCGTGTCTTGAGAAAGGACGGTAATAGTCGCTATTGAGAACGGGCGATTTTTAATAACAGGTATCGTGCTTTTCAGTGCGCCTGCTTAAGGTTTTTGTAGCCTCTCGCGTTTTCGCTACGACTCGTGAATGTCAGT
Source organism: Ixodes ricinus (assembly GCA_037355805.1). NCBI lineage: Eukaryota > Metazoa > Arthropoda > Arachnida > Ixodida > Ixodidae > Ixodes > Ixodes ricinus. The sequence goes on from JAZHYW010043574.1 coordinate 2,087, forward strand.
GTGAAACTTTCTGACGTGCCGCTCAAGGTTAGCCGCATGGTCTCCTTTCATCTTCGCGCCACAGCCTTTAATCTCGCATTTAGAATGATTCGCGTCTTAGTCAAAACATTTTTTTTCTTGGTTATTTCAGTGCCATCCCATGACGCATTCAAACGACCAAACGTAAAAAGAAGGGTCATTACACTCTGAAAAGGTGCGTCCTTTTCGCACAACGCCTGGAGAGCCTATCAACGCAACTTACGGAGGTAGCTCAGCGAATGACGATGCCGAAACATATGGTAAAAAACCAAAACGCAGTTTGAGTTTTATATTAAGCGATGCAAAACGCCGCGCTTGCATTGCTTAATGTCATAACTCGGACTGCGTTTGTTGGTAAACATATTGTTCGGCATCGCCATTCTGCTGAGCAGCCTCCGTAAGTTGCGATAATGGCTCTCCGAGCGTTGTGCGAGAAAGTAGACCACACGGGCTTTCTTTAGAGTGTAGAACTGACCCTTCTTCGTACTATTCGGTAAAACAGGCGGATTCCTTTGAAACGACGATTATTGCTTAATGCTTCTTTTATAAGTGCTAACACTGATTCTTTGTTTGCTTTCACTAAATAAAGTATGCTTCACAGCCAAATCTATAACGCAAACTGCTCTTCAGTTTAATTCTACAGGCTTTCGGTCTCGAGGTACAAGACCACACGAATTATGAATACATATTTTAGAGCGCTGCTTTTAGGCGCCCGTTTCCTTGTTTCGCAGCGCTGGTATCGGCGTCGACGTAACTGCGCTAAAATTAGCGGGAAAACTAACGTGACGTGACCTCAACACTAATTGAATTCCCCGCCTAATTTAGCGGACAAATTCAGTTTCTCCGCTAGATTTAGCGGACAAATTCAGTTTCTCCGCTATGTTTAGCGGAAAATTTGACGCCACGTTACCGTAACTGCGCTAAAATTATGCGGGAAAACTAACGTCACGTGACCTCAACACTAATTGAATTCCCCGCCTAATTTAGCGGACAAATTCAAGTTTCTCCGCTAGATTTAGCGGACAAATTCAGTTTCTCCGCTATGTTTAGCAGGAAAATTGACGCCACGTTACCTGAACACGAATTCAATTTCCCGCTAAACTTAAAGGGGAAATAAATTAGTGATGAGGTCACGTGACGTCAATTTTCTGCAAAATCTAGCGTAGAAACTGAATTTGTTCATAGGTGACGTGACACCAAGTGAGGTGACGTCATTTTTGACGCTAAATTTAGCGAGAAAACTGAATTGGATGAAGAGAACGAGAGGGGGGTGAAGGAGGAGGAGGAAGGCATACCCTCTCCTCCGCCGTCCCCTCCTCCTCCTCCTCAAGAGCTTCGCTCTAGTTTCGCATTACAAAGACTTGTAAACGCCTTCCATTTTTTTCTTTTGATCAATATTTGACTGATAAATATTGTGTCTGCAGCTTTTCCTATTGACATGAATTGATGTCGCATATTGGCATTTTTAAGAGGAGAGGATTGGCCTCACTACAGCGACGGACGATATATCAGTAATAGTACAGTACCAATAGTGCATCCGCGCAATCACCACGAAGTGAATTTCGTCCGATGTCTTCCGACAAGGAGTCCTTCAAAACGTGTAATAATCAAACACCACAATACGTTATTCTCTGTAACGGGTCTCGGGGTGCATCTGTTATTTTTTCTGCATCTGCGGTTCTCACGAGTATCTTCTGGGTCGCCGGAGTTTCGAGTGCCGGTTGTGTGATCCGTAATCTAGCATATGTGGATAGCGAGTTCTCTTGGGTTCGAAGCTTACTTAGACATAATCTATCAGAATAAAGTTCATTAGTTGCCTGGTATTTGAAAAGATATATATAGCATACATTCATCTTCAGCTCCAAGCACTAAACGTTAAAAAGACATAAAACAAAAATCGATATGGGTAACATTCTTAACTCGTGCCAACAAGAAACTATACTTTGTCTCCCCTGCGAACGAACCCCAAAGTCGAAAGGCGCGAGTGGGTACCTTGTGATTGAAAGTCCTTTCTGCAAGAACATTTAAAGCCGAGGGACACCGCTTACACATCACACAAACAACCTATCTGGAGGCATGTTCTAGAACGAGTCACAGCGACATGCGCACTTTGTAAGTTACGTGACAAGCTACTCCTTGAACTGGTTGCCCCATAAGATACAGACACGGACGTCGTGGTTACTCCTTTGGAAATCGCCTGGGCCGGTTAGCTCATCTTGCGGCCGCGGCAGGGGCTGCGGCCAAGAGGGATTTTTATGTCACGTGACCAGCTCCATGGGGACAAGGAAGTACCTCAGCGTCTCTGCCTAATGGCGGAGAAATCCGTACCGCTTCAAGCACAAAAGCCTAATTTCGCTCGCAGAAACTGACTGCATGAACTTTCAACTGGAGTCCAATTGACCGCCCTTTATGCAGTAGGAGCGGCAGACAAAGTTGCACGGCCAGGGAGGATCAATATGAGCCAAAATAAGAAAAACCACTCGAGATAAAAGCGGCGGCAGTATATTTATATACCTCCGCCAGCGCCGGCGGCTCGCGCCTTCTGCTGTGGTCGACAGGTTGAGAGCGCCGGTACTTCACGTCGCGGCGTGGAAGTCCCGGTTTCAAATCGCGCCAGAAACTCTCTTTTTCTTTCTTCTTGTATTTGACTGCACTCCCACTGAGAATGTAGACAAGGCCCTATGAGCTCTATAAAATCATTGGGAGGGTAGTTCTGATTCACCAGTTCGTTGTCTATGACCTCGGAAGATGTTCACATGTCTCTGGCTTTCTTTACCAACTTCCGTCACGCGTCCTGCATCTGCCGTACACTCCGCGGATAGCTGGCAATATCTTGCCATGTCGGCCTCTTCATTCGTCAGGTAACTGTGCTGCTGAATTTCTCTAGAATTTGTTGTTTCCGTTTTCCAACTGCTCTAATTAATTGCCTTTGTTGATCCAAATTCATTTTAGGTGTTTGCGTTAGAGAGATGGCTTGCGATGTCGACGCCCGATTCATTTTTTTGCATTCTGTTGTGATCGTCTGCTGTTTTAACGAAAATTCAACAAGTAATGTGTTAATATTACAAAACGATTGCCACAGCAAAATATAAAGAGTAAAAATATACCTTTTATGATTTATCACGTTCCATGCAAGTAAAAGTATTATCTCTTTTATTTCGTTTAATTTCGTTTTACTACTTTCCCAGAAGTTTGACTTGCATGCCTTGCCTGTAGGACTTCGCTCAATCAGTGCATCTACAGCTGCTAGCCTTTTTTTCCTTTTGCTTATTTTCTGGAAGTTTTTTTTTAATTGTCCCAACTGCAGTTTTATTAGTACTAAGAAGGCGTCTCCTGTTATTGAAAGGAGTCGTAGCAAGAGCGTTGTATATTTAAAATCACATAAAAATGTAGTTGCTGGGGAAAGGATGCTTGTTTCGGCTCCGTTCGTGTGAAAGCCATATCGATACTGTTACCCTGGTTTCGTTTTAATGAACATTATGAAACGATTGTATTAGCGCGTTAACTTGCCTTGATATTTTTTTTCTTCTTCCCGGTGTTATGATTGAACAGGTGGGACCAACAGTAAAAACCGTGTAAGGCGCAGTAGTCCAAGTGGATGACTCGTAAAAAGGACCACAATTAAAAATGAGACACGCGCAAACTACAAAAAAGGAGTTCCTAGCGCAATTGGAACCCGGAACTTTCACGCTGCGACGACAAGTACCGGCGCTCTAACCTCTCGACCACAGCAGAAGGCGTGCCACCGGCGCTGGCGGAGGTGTATAAATATACTGCCACCGCTTTTATCTCGCGTGGTTTTTTTCTTTCTTTTGGCTCATATTTACCCTCCCTGGCCATAACTTTACCTGCCACTCCTACAGTATAAAGGGCGGTCAATTGGACACCAGTTCAAAGTCCCTGCATTCAGTTTCTGCGAGCGAAATTAGGCTTTTGTGCTTGAAGAGGTACGGATTTCTCCGCCATTAGGCAGGGACGCTAGGTACTTCCTTGTCCCCACGGAGCTGGTCACGTGACATAAAAATCCCTCTTGGCCGCAGCCACGGCCGCAAACGAGCAAACCGGCCCTGCAGGCACTTTTTGTATCATGCATAATCAGTGTGACCCGGCCTAATTGTGCATCCAAAGCACGAGCAAGAGCTGGATCTCACGCGTGTGGCCTTCACAGCTGGTGCATTTTGCCGACTCGTGCAGCCAAGCTCATCACAGCCACAAACCGTCGGTATACAATCCACGCACTGCACTCAGGATATTCTAACAGCTTGGCAATCCCTGTCACCGCACTATACATAGTGAAATATACACCGCGCAAAAGCACATAAAGGGAAGAGACACACCGGATAGAAAACCAACAAATTAGTCGTTAGTTGTTTATACAGCAGGAGTTTAGTCTGCCAGAACATGGCGACATTGTTACCCACTGTAGATAAGCAATTTAGCCAGTGCGGTACAACCCGCTAGCCTGGGGTCTTTAACGTGCACCACGCAGTAGTAATACACGACCGCACGCCGGTACGATGCTCATCCAGCTCGAAACGGGCAGGGGTGGGGATTGAACCCAGGATCCCTGGGTTCTGCAGCAGCGAGCTTTCGCTCCACGTGCTCCGAGCTGGTGTGCGCTGGCCCACTCGGCCACCGATCCCCCCCACCGGATAGAACAGGGCGCTGACTCGCAACTAGATATTTAATTGACGAAAAGGAGAAAGAAAAATATTATGGTCACCATAAATCGGAAGGAAGAAGAAGTGCTGAAGAAGTAATTACCGTTCTTTTCTCTGCCCTCACGTTTTTGAGTATTTCAAGCTTTGAATACATTTGGATACGCTCGGACATAAGGAGAAGAGACCCGAAAGCACCAGTCCCGGCCAGGGACAACCGGTTGCAGCTCCTCACGGCAGGGTCCCTTCGGGGAACCCGAAATACGACATGACCTCTCAACCCGGTACTTCTGCACTGGCATCAGCGACCGGATCTTCATGTTATTCACAGACATCTCCAAACGAAGACCACACGTACGTCACTCAAGACACCCCACCCGCGCGCTCTACTCTCGGTAAACGACGCGGCGGTGAAGGCGACAATTCTGCTTTAACGCCTGCCAAACAACTGGCAGCGGAGAGCGACTCAATGGACCAAGAGCTCATCGAGGGCGATCTTGAGGGGTTCGTTCTCGTTGAGCATCGCCGTCAGAGAACAACTGGCATCCCTGTCCTCTTTGTGCCTGCAAATGAAGGACATCGTTTGCAACATCAAAATCCATTGAGCTTGAGCGCCGAAGTAAACGCGGAGGCGGCGGCTGCCATAATAAGACATCGTTTCACTGCCAGAGGCGGACTTCTAGTAGAAGTCGCTGAAACCGCCACAGTGGACCGCCTTTTGAAGGTTCGCTGCCTCGGCGGAGTTCCCGTTCAAGCCACGGTGCCCAGAACATACTCTACAGAACTGTGGTATAATCAGAGGCGTACCCCTTTGGCACACGGACGCCGAGCTGGCCACGTTCCTGCAGCAAGACGGGGTCATTGCAGCCCGTCGACTCTACCGACGCCGAGGAAAACCTGGGGAAGCTGCCCAACCAACAGACAAGGCAGTCTTAACTTTCCGCCCCAACACAGAACGCCCATGCAGAATAAGCCTCGGATTCACCAAACACGAGGTCAGCGAGTACATCGAAGCGCCGACCAGGTGCTTCAAGTGTCAAGTGCTTGGCCATGTTGCAAAATATTGCAAAGGAGACGCCAAGTGCAAGAAGTGTGCTCAACCACACTTAACGAGGGACTGCCCGGGAGAAACGGCTGTCAAGTGTGCAAACTGCGGTGGTGACCACCCTGCAGACTATGTAAATTGCAAGGTGCGCCTGAGAGCCCTAGCCAGAACAAAGCAGTTTGTTCATGGACCAAAGCGCACTTCGCCGTCGAACGAGAACACAATTCCAAAAAGCGCTACTTTTAGTGCAACGGACACTGCAGATGCCCAAGAAACGCCTAGCGTAGCCGAACAAGGTGCGAAGCCTAAGGGGTCGCCACAGAAGACCAAGAAGAAGACTCGGGCATCTACAACAATCCCACCAACGCCAAACCAAGGACCTCCTCGCAAGCCCGCTACCTCTTCAGAGGAGCTCAAAGCTACCGACGTATCTTCCCGCACGGCCAACAGGCGCACATACAGCGACGTTGTCTCAGCTGATAAGCGTCCCCAGCAACCTGCACCTTCCGTATTCTGCTCCATGACAATTGGCGATATCATCTGCCTTGTCTTCTCTGCCCTACGAAGTTTCACGGCACAACTACCATCATGCGCCTTCAAAAGCATTCTGCAAGGAATCCTAGTATTTGAACCCGCAGTTATCGCGATGGCAGGAAATTCGCATCAGAATAATGGTTGACGTTTCGTCATTCCAAGAGAGAGTTAAAAATGCGACCATTTTTCAGTGGAACGCGAGAGGACTTCGTCATCGGCTTTCCGACTTCCGACAGCTTATGTTTAGGGTTTCGCGGTTTCGGTTTCTATTTTTTCAGAATTCGGCGTACTTTTTTCGGTGTTTACTTTAAAATTCAATTTTCGGTTTTTTTTCGGCGTATATTTATGCGCACAAAAGTTTATCGTCTTTTTTCGGTGAATATAAAATAAACACCAACGGACACCGGATCAGATGATCCTTGTAGCTCTAATATTTGTGATCGCTCAAAGAATAACGGCACAGATACATTGAAAAAGAAATGGACACTTTATCTGGCAAATGGATGCAACTGTAAAAGAAAAAAAAAGAAAACACAGACGTACAAACAAGTCGGATATGAAACCTATGCGCCAAAAACATGGAACTTCACCTTCTGTACATCAGGATTACGAGATCTTAAAATAGTACACACACATGTACTTTCCCAGGTTCTCCTCGTTGATCCGCACTCTTTCTTTCCTGTTAATATGACCCTGAAGTCCTGAGCCAAAAATCGGCAAATCAACCAATTGTGACCGCCAAAAGAGACACGATGCGACGTTTTGAAGCTCAACACAACATGCAGAACTTGCATCAAGTCAGTCTTCCTTACAACGAGTTTGAAAACACGCTCATAGATGGCGAAGTCATGGGGCATTTCGGACTTCACGTCCCGATCGATGATACGCACATTAAACCAAAACGTCGTGATGGCACCCATGTATCCCATTGCATTCGGACACGTTTCGATAGACATTGTCGTTCCACTTTTTCGCCATGGCTCTGCGGTACGACTGGAAGGTCAAAGTGACCTTTTCCCGTTAAAACTGAATTTTAGAAAATGAATTCGACGTATTTTTGTCGGTTTTTATCGATTTAAATCGAAAACGCTGAACCTAAAAACTGACCTTTTTCTTTTAAAACCGAATTTCCGAAAATGGATTCGGCGTACTTTTATCGGTTTTTATCGGTTTAAACCGAAAACTCCGAACCCTACTTATGTTCAAATATCACTTTCCTATCTTAGCTATTAGCGAACCACGCGTAGCATCCGACTTTCCACTTTCGGGATATGAAATATTTCAGTCGGTTCGTCCTAATGGCATTAGTAGAGTTTTTCTTGCGCTTCGGAAAGACCTAACCTATGTGTCACATGATATCGCCTCTCATCCGGACAATGAGTATGTGAGTGTCACAGTTCGAAAGGGAAAACTTATTCACTGTTGTTGCTGTATACATTGTCCTCGAGCGCAAGCAGTGATCACATCAGTCACGAGATGCATTCTGTTTAATCTGCCATCGTGCAGGCCCTTTTATACCCGAACCCAGGTGGCAGGTCCAGTCAGCAGTGACGTCATGTGATGTCATAACCGATACATCTTCCCTCTTGAGACGGAGTTCACGAGTTCTTGATGGAAGTTTTCGTCGTAACTCAGTCTTGTCGGGGGTGACGCCGTCTAGCTGACCTGCGGAATTGTTGTCCATGGACTTGTCCATGGTGTGGGTTGGGATAGCTCGAGGCAGTTGTTTGGCTGGTTGGGGGTGGCAGTGGCGGTGATGTAAGTGTTGTTGGCTCGGGTGCCTGGTACAAAGGGTGTCCGTCATCTTCGTCGTCGTCACTGTCACCGTGTAGGCAGAAGGATTCTTGGGTTTGTTTCAGATGCTGCCTGTTTCTACGAAATACGCGGTTGTCTTCTGAGATAACGTCATAGGACCTCGGCGCAACTTGACGGAGTACTTTCGCTTTAACGATCCAGCCAGTCGGAGATGCCACTCTGACAATATCACCTGGCCGGAGAGCATGCAGACAATGCCCACCATCATTTTGTCTGTGTTTCCTCACTTGCGCTCCTGGCGTCGGCGAGAAGTCTGGCACGCGGGATCGCAGCCTCCGACCCATGAGGAGCTCACCCGGAGTCCGGCCGTCTTCTAGCGGAGTTGTCCGATAATTAAGGACACCCAGCCAGAAGTCTTCTTCCCCTTCGGTGGTTTTCTTCAGAATACGCTTTGCTATCTGGACGCCTTTTTCGGCCAGCCCGTTGGAACGTGGGAACCGAGGACTTGATGTTGTATGCTGGAAATCATAGAGAGAAGAAAACATCTTAAATTCTTTTGACGAGAATTGTGGACCATTATCTGAGCACACTTCGATGGGTAGACCGTGCCTCGCAAATGTGGCACTTAATTTCTGAACTACAGTTCGCGCTGTAGTGTCATCAAGTGGCTCAACTTCGAGGAAGTTTGAGTGTGCGTCATACGTAACCAAATATGGCTTGCCTGCATATTCAAATAGGTCTACGCCAACCCGCGTCCAGGGATTAGAAGGAGTCTCACGCATTAGTAGTGGCTCACTAGGTTGAGAATAAGCATGCCGCTGACAGATGCTACATCTACCGACCATAGACTCTATGTCCGCATTTAGGCCGGGCCAAAAAACAAGGCGACGAGCTTTGGCTTTGCATTTAGAAATTCCTTGGTGACCATCATGAATGCGCTTTAACATTTCAGATTGCATCGACCGAGGAACGACTACTTGTTCTCCTTTAAACACAATGCCTTTAAGAACAGACAACTCTGGTGTCATATGTCGAAAAACGCCATCGAGCGTTTTGTTGTTAGTGATTGCTGTAACCACCTTCTGCAGTACAGGATCTTGTGCAGTCGCTTCCTGCAGCCTCTTGACGGTCGTTAGCGACACTCTGTCGAAGAGTATATTGGTGGCATGGATCTCCACATCGTCCGAAACATCCTCGTTGTTTGTTGCCTTTGGGGCTCTGGACAGCGTATCGGCCAATATCAGCTCCTTTCCTGGAACAAACTGGAGATTGAAGTCGTATTTTAGCAGGCGAAGAAAGAAACGTTGAAGTCTGGGTGGCATATCCCCCAACGCCTTGCTGGCGATTTGAATGAGCGGCTTATGATCAGTTTCGGCTGTAAACTTTATGCCATAAACAAAGGGGTGAAATTTCTCGCAGCCAAAGGTTAGCGCAAGGGTCTCTTTTTCAATCTGTGAATATCGGGACTCGGCGTCTGTCAGAACTCGGGAAGCGTAGGCAATTGGTTGCCACTCTTTACCATGACACTGAAGCAGCACCGAGCCTATTCCAAATCTGGATGCATCCGAAGACACCTTGGTGGGCTGTATTGGGTCAAAAATTGCCAATTGGGGATGTTGTGATAGGGATTCTTTTAGTTCTTCAAATTGTTTTTGGTGACTTGGAAGCCATTCAAATATAACGTCCTGTCTTGTCAGCTCTCTGAGTACTTTTGTATTTTCTGCTAAGTGTGGTAAGTATTTGCTGAAGTAATTAATCATGCCTAAGAGACGCTGGACCGCTTTCTTGTCTTCAGGCGCCGGCATGTCCAACAAACTGCTGATTAACGCCGGGCTGGGCTTGATGCCCTCGGAGCTGATCACGTCGCCCAGATAAGTGACTTCTGTTTGGGAAATTTTGCATTTTTCTGCGTTGAACGTTAGCCCGGCAAGCTGGGCTACTTTCAATGTCGTCCTTAATCGAATGTCGTGCTCCTCTTGGGTGCGGCCCCAAATCAAAAGATCATCAATATACACATGCACTCCTTGGAGTCCCTCGAAAATTTCGCTTAGTGTTTTTTTAAATACTTCGGGTGCCGATGAGATACCAAAAGGAAGGCGCAAGTAGCGGTATCTGCCAAATGGTGTAGCGAACGTGCAAATTTTTGATGTTTCTTCGTCCAGGGGGATCTGATGAAAACCTGCTTTGGCATCTAACGTTGTAAAGAACTTCGCTCCTGCTAGTTCTGCCTCTATGTCTTCTCTGCGAGGCAGCTGATAGTGCTCGCGTTTAATGCTTTCATTTATCCTTCTGGGGTCCATGCATACACGTAGACTTCCATCTTTTTTCTTAACAATCACGAGAGGACTCACCCAGTCAGTTGGTTCGTCGACTCGTTGGATGATTCCTGCTTTTTCCATCCGTCGGAGTTCAGTGCGGAGAGGCTCCCGTAGCGCCAGGGGTACTCGTCGAGCAGGCTGCACGGATGGCTGGGCATCTTCCCGAAGAACCATATGGTAATGGCGCTTCACACATCCGGTTCCCACAAAAGCTCTGGAAAACTCGTCTGCAATAGAAGGTCTTGCGTGGACGGTGCATACGCGCGACACTAGTCCGAACACCTCACTTGCCTCTAGTCCTAGAAGTGGCTGGCGACCATTCTTCACAACGAAGAAATCGACGTACGCTTCTTTTCCGTTGATCTTGAGCCGAAGTCTCGTCACGCCAAAGTGTTTTATCAGTCCGCCATCGTAACTACGAAGTGCAGCTCGATTGGGCTTTAACTCTGGTGCTTTGTGCTGCTTAGCGTACAGTGAATAAGGCAGCAAGTTTGCCTGAGACCCCGTATCCACTTTGAGCATGATTTGCCCTCCTCCCGCGATTGAAGCGCGTACGATCCAGTCCGCCTGACTTTTGAACTCTTGACGCCAACATTCAGAATATCAAAGTCATCATCCTCAGGAAGCTGTCTACTGTATCCACCGTTGCTGTTCTTGCTTATACAGCAGTTCTGCGTCTCTGCAACTTTCCGACCCGCCAGACAGCACGCAGCAAAATGATTGTTTTTTCCGCAGTTGTGGCAGGTTTTCCCCGAGGCGGGACACCGTTGAAAGTCGTGAACGAAATTGCAACGACCACAGCGGTTCCTCGACTTGTTACGCATCTGTCCCGCATTTGTTCTTCTGACTGCATCGGCCTGCTTCTCGTCTGTTTCCCATGCTTGATTCTGTTTTTCTGAAACTTCTGCAGCTTGGCATATTCGTATCGCTTTATCAAGCGTGAGGTCAGCTTCCCGTAGGAGCTTTGTTCGCAACTTTTTTTCGGAAATTCCAAACACGATTTGGTCCCGCAGCATCGAATCTGTAATGCTTCCGAAATTGCACGACTGGACCTTGGTTCTTAGGCCTCGAAGGAACTGTTCAAAAGGCTCACCTTCTTGTTGCTGCGTGACTCTGAAGACATACCGCTCGTAGGTCTCATTCTTCCGTGGAATGCAGTAGGCTTCAAACTTTTGCACCAGGGTCGTATACGATTCTTTGTCCTCTCCGTCGAGAAATACGAAGTTGTTGTAGACCTCGATCGCTTCTTCTCCGGCGACATGGAGTAGCAAGGCCGCCTTTTCGTCTTCCTTCTTCTTCGCGAAACCCGTGGCCTTCAGGTACCAGTCCAACCTTTGCTTGAACTTGATCCAGTTCTGCTCGAGGTTGCCAGAGAGTCGCAGTGTCTCGGGAGGTTTTAGCGTATCCATTTCGGTCGCCGGACGCTCTAAGCCTACTTGTTCCAAGATCCTGTCGACTGCGCCATGTCTCGAGCGCAAGCAGTGATCACATCAGTCACGAGATGCATTCTGTTTAATCTGCCATCGTGCAGGCCCTTTTATACCCGAACCCAGGTGGCAGGTCAGTCAGCAGTGACGTCATGTGATGTCATAATCGATGCAGGTATAGCTCCAGCCTGCGGCTTCGATATTTCGAGATTAGACACTATTATTCGACAATGCAAATCGCCACATTTTGTTGGCAGGTGATTTCAGTGCCCATAATGTGGCGTGGGGCAGGAACACTGACGCTACGTGGGGACGAGCACTTCGATCTGGCGGACCTCTCACGACTCATGCGTCTCCTGGTGATGGTTCACCCACGTTCATTCGAGGTAGTCGCTGCAGTAGTTGCCAGATGTTAGTGCTCATGCTCGCGCGAGCTCCTGTCCCAAAACTCCTGGCTTGTTGATATAGACTATATGGCAGTGACCATATGCCTGCCCACATAACGGTCATGGGTTCCGCTAAATTATTATAATCATGTTCTCACTTCATATGTAGATTGACCATGTTTTCGAGGTAATCTGAACCGCGCCTGCAAGGCACAAGCACCAGCGAGAAATTTGTCTCAACGATAGAGCTTACCGGCGACGTTCTGTATGACCTGCCAGAACTGTCCGTCTCCCAGCCTCGCGCACCGTTGTGTGATGCGTACAGAAAACTTCGGGAGCGATTCGTCGACGGGCAGAGCGTCGCGCTCGACGAACCAAATTATTGCTGACGTACGAGTAGACAGGCTTCACTCAAAAATCATATTCAAGGTCACTTGGATAACCAGTCGGAAGAAATGGAGAAGAACATGTGCTTCGTCCTTTGATCCCCGTGTTCCACTGTCAAAAATATGGCACGTTGCTCGTAATTCACATCCCAACTGCAACAAAAAAGCCCTTTCTGCGTTATCGCTCCAATACAGGCGTCGCCACCTGATAACGAAGAGTTTGCGCTTCACCTGTTCTGCCAGCCTTAAACGACGATGTTCTGCATTTAAGCGCCGGAACATTTTCCCTATACTCCTTTTTCAGCTCCCATGAATGCCATCTTCGGCAAGGCCAGAATCCAGATGTAAAGTTTAGCCTCCTCGATCACTCTTCTTCGCCTGGTCCAGATAAAATCACTCTTTACGTACACTTGTCTACCCAGACCAGCAGCTCGCCGGCTGCTGCTTCAGATATTTAATGACCTGCTGACAAACTGTCGTGTTTCGTCAGCGTGGAAAATTGCGGAACATCGTTCCTGTACTCAAAGCGGGTAAGTCTCCTGCATGATTTGAAGTCTTACCGACCAATTTCTCTTTAACCAGCTGGTGTCGGCAAATGCATGGAGCGGTTAATTCTGCCACGGCTGGAGTGGTTCCTGGAATCAAGCCCTGCGCGATCCAGCTACAAATGACGGGGTTCAGGCAAGGCCGCAGCTCTGATCGACAACGTCATCGATCTTGTAGCCCATAGTGTTGGAGACCAGAAGCTTCTGGTGAAACTTCACCATAGCGTCGGTCTACGCGCGTGGGAGTTTTCGGATAATCTCCGACATCCAGCTGCTGTGCAAGGATCTAACCCAGTTCGCATTAGCGGGTGATCGTCTGGCTGGGTTGCTGACTGCACTCCAGAATCGAACACCACTCATGCATGCCGAAGACACCTCCTATCATGCTGAACGAAGGGCGTGCCCCAAGGGGCGTTCTTGGTCCGGTCCTCTTAACATCGGCACTCTGATCGGGCTTTGCTGAAGGCTGATACCACACCTGCGACCGTATAGACTTATGCGCTGACTGACATCTAATTTCGGGCGACAGCCAGCCCCTCTTAGGCAGGTACGTGCTACGTCTATCAGAAGGCAACTTTCTTTAAGCATCCGGCTCCTTTACTGATCGGGGGCTTGAGATTGCCCCAACAAAATCAGACAGCCAGTAGCCTACGGAAGATGAAAATGAGCTCGTTACCCTCTTTCCCTCTATGGCAAAGCATATTCCGGCACTCCAAACCATCTCTTCTCTTAGAATCTGTTGTGTAGACAAGGGCCTAACATGGAATCCAGCAACCGAAACACTTCACGACTGAAGCTTTCGCATGTATTTGTTTTGGTGAGGCACCATAAGTGGCACAACCTGGGGACATCCAGTAGCTGACTCGCATGGTTATGTAACAGCTTTACTTCGTTGGCGTGTCTCAATCTACAGCTTGCAAACAAGCTATGCATGGTTTAAGTCCGACAAGCATGACAAAACCTTTGAATCTTCTTCAAGCACAGTGAGCCTGTAGCAGAAGTATGCCTTTGGGCAGTTCCTGTTTAACCTCTGACCGCCGATACAGTAGGTCTGCGTCTCTGTGCCTAGCATATCAGAGCCGTTCAGCGCCGCAGTGAGGACTTCTACGATAATCACATGGAGGCACTCTTTAGAGCAGCATGATCTGCACTGCCCCTGGAACGGACATGTCGGCAGGTAGAGCGTTTGCACAGCCGCATTGCACAGGCCATTGCATATCACAGCAGAGAGCATCTCCAGAAGCGGCGTACCAGGACTCCCCATCCTCGCTACGCCTCCTGTGTTGGCCTCCCGCCTGTACCCACAGACGTCCTGAGTACCACAAAATCAAGCGCTCTCTCGACCATGCCTCTTCGTCAGCTTCTGTCCGTTCCAGCGAGGACGCGCACCTCTTCCTCCTGCCATTTATACACAGGCGCATCGACTGCTTACAGGAAGGATCATCGTCGATTGGATTGGCGTCGCCGGCGCTCTGTCTGAGTGCGTGGGGCCGGTCAAGTTGTCTCACAGTACCGTGCTCGCACTGCGGCAGAGTTGGTAGCCATTCGTGAGAGGCGCTTCTGTTACATGTTAGATGTGTCTCCTCGCACTTGGACAAAGCCATTATTACTGACTCTAAGTCAGCTCCTCCAATCGCTGCGCAGTCCTCCACGCAGAAACAGTCCAAACAGGCAATTTCAGTCTTGGCTACAAATTCTGAAAGTTCATGCAGATGCTAACCTTTTAGGAACATTCGATTTCTTTCCAAGGATACCTAGCTACTGTGGCCTACAAGGAAATGAAAAGGCTGATGCTATGGCTGGGCACGTGGCCATGACATCGTTCACCAAGTTATGGCTCCATTTACAAGATCAGACATTCGTGCAGCTGTGGCACTCCTAGGGAGGTCTACCGCAGCATGTCATTGGAAAGCGGTCGCCTACCAGAGCTCGTCCTTAAAAATAATTGACCCAAATTTAACGTTCCGGGTCCCATCAGCGGTCCTAAGAGGCGACGGGAGGCAGTTCTTCAGAGAATGCGCCCAAAAGTGTCTTTAGCACTGATCATCACTACCTTTCATCTCATCGGAAAAGCCTGAATCACCCCAATTGTCCCCTATGCGGAATCATTGAAGACATCTAAACACATACTACTTGAATGCCCTAAGTGTACTGATAATCGGCACCAGCTCTACAAAGAAATTCATCAGGGACAGCTGGATCTGCACCTCACTCTTCAACATCTTCTCGGACCATGTGGATGACGAAAGCTACGCCGCAAGGCCAACGAATGCCCTTCTAAAGTTCCTGTCAGCAACAGGCCTTGACAAAAGACTCTGACCTGAGGTCGCAGAAGTTGACCGCCTTTTTTTAAAATTTGCGTACTGCGCGTGCATGAGAGTGTGTGTGTGGGTCTGAGATGGAACGCCTTCTTTTTCAGACTTATCTCTTTCATTCCCTAATCCTTCCTCCCTA
>JAZHYW010043575.1:0-34811 GCA_037355805.1 Ixodes ricinus
GAACAGGGCTGTATGTTGCCCTCGTTGCCGCTTACAACTGCGGGACACACGGCTGAACCCGAGCTCTGAGAAGCTCCTGCTGGTCGAGTGACGTGAACACATACGCAGGGCAACGCTGGACGCGGGTAGCTTTGAAAATGTCAAGGTGCCAAACCTCTTTACTCCGGAGCGAGATCGAGAAACGCGGCCGCGGGAAGGCGCAGACGCGACCAGGCGCTGCGGCCGCATTAGATGAGGTCCTGGCCAGCTGCGCTATTTGTTCATTTACTCTTAAAGGGACACTAACAGGGTGTTTGTGCTCGCCAAGGTTTTTATTTGTATGTGACGTATAAGAGCCCAACTACCCAGAACACAATTAGTGGCTCGAAATTCGTTTTTTTTTTTTCGCGCCCGAAAATTGCCGATTGAGAACTGGCCGTTTTGAGTCGCGCTCACTCTCGTCTCGTGGTATCGGGCCGTTTTCTCTGCTTTAGACACAACCACCAAAGACAATCTAAGTCGTGGGTCATGGAAGGCATACACTCAATACTAAAAATTGACAAAAAATACGATACCATTTTTTTTTGTGGCATCTAAAACTCTACAAACACGTTAACTAAAAAAAACAAAAAAACGTGCACAGCCACGTGATTTTTGGTGTCTTTCTCCTCTATACTACTTCCTCTCCAGTCCAGTTTGAGTTTCAGTTTGGAGCAGTTGCGTTGTTTGAGTTTGTTAAAAATATACGTGACACTGTAGCAAAATATGATTGGATAATCTTTCTGACACCATAATAAATCGCCTGGCAAAAAAATAGTTCTAGGTGTCAAGGGCATTACATAAGGGGAAGGGGAGGGGTTGCATGGTTAAAATTTTACAATTATTAAGCGTTTCATTTAGGTGAGCAAAGAAAGTAGAAAAGAATTGTACGTGCAAACGGACCAGCAGGAATATGAAAAACATTATGCATCAATAAACGGACTAGTAAAACTACACCCCGTTATCTAAGAAATACGTAGCTACATTAAATTTAAAAGTAATGAGTTTCAATTGATACAATGGAAATGGGCAGACTGTTCCGGTCATTGATTGTCTGGGGGAAGAAGGAGCGGTTAAATGCGTTTGTGCTACCAGATAAGCGGGCGATGTTTCTAGAATTGCTTACTTGGGCAGCCGATCTCAGGGTAGTAGGGCATGGCGAAGAGTGGGATTGATGATGGTAAATTTTCTAGAAAGCTGGAAGAAGTGCAATTTTACGGCAAATATGTAGGGGTAAGAGGGTTATTGGGGATTCGAGAGATGATACACTGGAAGTATGGTTATATTCGGATAAGATCAATCTTCTCGGTTTCGTACTGCTTCGAGGTTGTTAATAAGATAAATTTGACGAGGGTCCTAGACTGATGCTGCTTACTCGAGTTTTAATCGAACGAAAGTTTCAAACCCCGTGTTTTTAGATGTGATGGAGCGGATGTTAGGTTCCGTCTAATGTAACAAAGGGTGCCGGATGCATTAACTGTAATAAATCAATCAATCAATGTTTATTTCTCTCCATCATCAAGCACCGAAGTGTCCTACAATCAATGTTTATTTCTCTCCTTCATCAAGCACTGAAGTGTCCTACAAGAATTATATATCCCACTTTATCCTACTTTATCTATGTTTAGTTCAAAAACATGAAAACCTGTATCTTTCAAACAAGTCACGAATTGCCTTTTCGTTGCATTTTCCAAGCAAATGCCTTCTTCAGGAAATTTATTTAGAACTCCTGGAAGAGTAAAAGCCAGTTTCTGGTCTCCATATATGGTTCTCGAGCGCGGCGCGGACCAATTTCGAGAATGAGGTGTGCTATATGTTGATTCACGGGACTCCAAACATAAAATAAAAACTAAAAATGCTGTCGTTCTTTTTAAGAATCTTTTATACGGGATAAGGAGCTTATAACTGTAATAAGTTATTTTTAAAGCAGTTTCTCAAACAGCGATTTCGTAGAGTGATCATACGCGACATTACAAACGATCCGTATTGCCCTCTTTTGCAATATAGAAAGTCTTTGAACATTTGTCTTCGTAGTGAACCCACAAATTAAAAAAACAGTAATCGAGATAGAGGGCACTAAATATAAGTAACATTACCGATGATGGAAATATGTTATGGTATTTATACAAAACGCCGACAACGTTTGGGAGCTTGATGGCTGTGTTTTGCACCACGTTATCCCACAATTTTTATTTTGCTTAGACCATCCCACAATTTTCAATATGCTTAGACCAAGTGAGATTGGTTGTCAATGTTACAATAAGGTATTTATATGAATCAATGTCCTCAATCGGATAATTTCCTAATGTGTATGAAAAATGTGACGTTGCACGTTTACGAGAATAGCGAATTAATTTACATTTTGATTTATTCAATGACAAGCGCCAATTGTTACACCATGCATTTACTCTGTTTAAATCACTTGGCAGGCTATAATAGTAATGTATATCGGCAATTGTATGGTAAAGTACGCAGTCATCGGCGAAAGGTTGAATGGTGCAAGAGATAGAAACTGGGAGATCGTTAATAAAGATTAAAAGTCGAAGAAATATTTAGAAATCACTGGGGTGATTATCTATGAATGCGATAGCATTCATCGTTGCACACACGCTAAATTTAGCAGGGAAACTGAATGGGTGCTTAGGTCACGTGACATCAATTCCCCTGCTAAATTTAGCGGGAAAATTGATTGCCATGTGATTCCTAACCACCAATCCAGTTTCCCCCTAAATGTAGCGGGGAAACTGAATTGGTGCATAGGTCACGTGACATAACCATCTAAGAAAAATCTTGAGTAGATAAGTAGCTTAATAACGCTCTCGCATTAAAACGTACAGGTCCAACTTCCAAGCACCGATTTCTGGGGAACTCCTAATGTTACTGGGTCTGGCTTAGATTCACGATTGTTAACCGATGTAAATTGTGAGCGGGAAGAAGGGAATTCTCGAATCCAAGCCAGAACCAGTGAGTCAGTGTTAAGACACAAAAGTTTGCCAAAGAGGCGATTATGAGGAACTCTATCAAATGCCTTTGAAAAATCGAGAAACACGGCACCAGTCTGGCTACGCTCCTGTAAGTTAATATGAGGGTCATGGGTGAATTCCAGAGGCTGAGTCTCGCAGGAGTCCCCTTTTCGAAATTCATGTTGTTGCATGGTTATAGATGAAACTGTTATTTTCCAAATGTGTCGCCATGTGCGAGAATAGGACATCTTCCAGAAGTTTTGATGCTATGCAGGTTAGGGATATTTCGCGATAATGCGATACTAAGAAACGATTGCCAGCTTTGAAAACTGGCGCAACTCTGCTCAATTTTCAATCAACGGGAAGGTGTAAATTTGACAATGACTGCGTAAATATTAAGCGGAGGTATGCACTTGAAAATAGTTTTGTGTTAGCAAGGATTTTGGAGCCGATATGTTGTATGGCCCACATGAGGAAGAAGGTTGAAGTCTCTTAATAAGTTTTACAATTCCATCGAGGGATATTTCAATAGGTGCCGCGGGCTCGAACGCAAAATTACATAAAAGAGCAAAATTGATTTTGTTTCAACAGTAAAAACAGATTCCTAATATTTATTGATTACAATAGATTAGTCGGTTCATGATACAGGGCTTTCATTTTCATTTATTAGGTGTATAGACCGGTCACTGTATTTAGGAGATATGATTTCGCAAATATTTTAGGGGTTATCTCGCAGCATTGAAGGTAGGTAGTCGTAGAATCTTTTTTTTCTTTTGCCGATCAAAGATCATTTTTGTATGCTGCTAGGCAAACAGTATAAGTATCCAATGCAGATACTGACTCTTTTCGTTTAGCTCAGGCGAAGAGGCGTTTTCTTTCTGTTGCTAAATGTTTTAAGAGTTTTATTGTACCAACAAAGGATTGCTACCATCACGTCGTATCCGTACAGACGGCACAAATGCATCAATAAAGCTATTTATCCTATTTTTATACAATTGCCAACTATTATCTTAGACCTAGAAAAGGAATTACAAGCGTAGGTCTCAAAGCCATCTTCTAAATATTCTCTGATATGGCTGCATAATTTGCCCTCTTGTAGTGAGCATTGTCCTAGAGATTGAATTTTAGTTGAAGGGGAAAGACAGTTCAATGTGCGATAAGTTTCGATCCCTAAATCCTTCCATGCATTTAACACCCGTAAAAAGGTCGACAATGGTTGTTAACCTAAGGTCAAAAATGTTTTCGCCTTTGTTGGGTTGATCAATTACTTGGGTGAGATTATACTTCAGACACATATCAAGGAATGGTCTAGACTCGTTAGGATGAGACTTCAGTGTTGTACGGAACGGCGTTCCAAGGAACGGCGTTCCTGGAACGCGTTCCTTTTAGGAGGAACGAAGGAACGCCGCCGTTCCATTTCGCATCGGTGGAACTGGAACGGAACTCGTTACATTTTTACTGGAACGGAAAAAGGAACGGCGTTCCTTTTCTTCATTCAGTGGGGTATTTTTTATTTTATTTCTAAGAGAAAAATTTTAAAGTATAAACACAATATCTTCACGAAGAGCAGGATCTCGTTAACTTTTTGGTTACTTATGGTTTTATTTTGTGTGGTCCTCGCTTAGTAACAGTCGGGTGCCAGAAAGCCAGTGGACATTGATTCTTTTTGTCAGTGCCTGGGACTGCGGCACAAAAAGCAAAACATTTAGTCGAAGGAAAAGACACAGAAAGAGGGACGTTTCGAACTCGGCTGAGTCTCCTTGCTTTCACGAATCCTCATACACCCAGAAATATAAGGCCGTCAGCCATCGCTGAACTTCCATTCAGACAGCCATCACTGAACCTCCACAAAGAGACCTACAGTTACAACAAAAGAACAGGTTACCAGACGTCGAACGCACCCTTGTGCCCCGAACATTGGTCACTTAAAAGATACATACAAATTAACATTTATTCCTCCCCCCCCCTTCAAACTGAACAACAAATCCAACCTTCACGAAGAGGACTTGTAGTTTTTCAAGACTGACCTTCCAAAAGCCCTACTTCCTTCACTTGCTCGTCTTGCGGGCAGAAGCATTGAGAAACAACTGTTGTTAAAATCGAACAAGGGCCACTTGCTTTTCTGCGGCGCCGCGGTTCTCCTGAGCCAAAATAAATATTATTATTATTATATTATAAAAAAAAACCGTGTGAGGTGTTGTATAACGCCCGTGCAAATGTGGGGCAAGAGTACATCGCGATCTCGTCTGAATCGCCCACCACGAACGGGAATATGGTTAAAAGCTGAGATTTTGAAGGTAAATATATCAACAAACAAAACTCTGCTTCCGCTTGTTTTTTTCTTTTTTGATGCCCTTTCCATCGCGGCATCTCAAATTCATACGTTCTTATTTGTTGGGATCAATAAAAAAGAAAAGAAAGCTTTGCTTGATCTAACTAACTATGGTAATCAGCAAAATACAAATGTAGTATATGTAACGATACGTTCCATTTTTTAATCCGTGACGGGAACGAGTTCCTTTTTCACCGATGGAACATGTAACGGGAACGCGTTACAAAAATCAGAAGGAACGAGGAACGAGCTTTCGTTCCTTTTTTTTTTTTGAGGAACGTGTACAACACTGGGGCCAGTTGTAGCTCAAGGCCTCCCAATTGATGTTTGGAAAGTTAAAATCTCCGAAAAGAACAACGTCTGCTCCCTGGTAGCGCTTCTTAATTTCAAGCAAAAATATCATCAAGGTCATTTTGAAGATACGGTGTCACAAGTTGACGCCCAACAGGCACAAGCAATCGTTTTACGAAAGGACGACGTGACAGAAACAAATACTGCTTTAATTTGGGTGCATATGCCAATTAAGGAATAAGACACTATTTTTTTTTACGGCGATAAGAACACCTTATTCACGTTGTGTAATCCCATCGGAGCGATAAACATCAAACTGCATGAAAAGCGGAGAAACTTCCCTATCATTGATATCCGGTTTTGGTCACGTTTCAGTTATGATGACCATGTCTGAGTGGTTATCGTTAATAAAACTATGAAGATTCTCACGCTTAGACATGAGGCTCGGGATTATTCTTGAGAGCGACGGCATGTACAACATTTTCTTTCCTTGATGAAGTAGCATTAGTGAAAGGGGTATTACTTGTCTTTCTGAACTATCTTTGTATTTCCTTGATAGATTTTCGCCCTGCACCATAGTAAAAGCATATGTTATTAGCATATAATCGGTAAAAAACGAATATTGAACGGTCTGCCGCTTGTCCGAGCAGGAAAAGCTGACTGCGTGCGAAACATTTTTTCCGAGAAATATTCACGCATTGCATAATTTTTTTTTAGTTTATGGTTGGATTACAAAAATGAATTGTTTGTCTTTGAAATGAGCGAACTTAGCAGCTCTAGGTCGACTTTTGCCACTCAAGAACCTTCCCAAACGGTGTTCCCGCTCTACTACTGATTCAATCAGAATGTTTAGAGTTTTCGAGTAGAGCCGAATTAGTTTTTCTTTTGATTTTTTCTAGTTTTCTGTCGGCGAGTCTGGTATACCAAGAAAAAGCAAATTCGACCTCGAAGTCTGTTTTCAGCACCTTCGCATCGTGCGTTAACTTTAGATAGCTCCGCTGCGATGCTACTGGTTTCTAAATTGCATAACCTTGCATCTTATGATGACTCTTTATGGACGCTATTTCACCTTTAGCCGCAGTCATTTTCTCCGTAAACTCTTTTACTCGTGTGTCCTTGAGGTCATTTATAGTGGTTTTAATATAGTAAGCATGCCACTTTGATTTAGCTCAATTCTTGTCACGATAGCCAGATTGCTATCCAGCCGAGCTTCGTCTATCGGGTCAGGATTCACTTCGACGTATCTCAATAGCTGTAGTGGTAAGTGGATTAGCTATAATAAATATACATAATATGTGCATTTCAATATGTAGCACTGAAAACGTTTCATACATAGCAATACGTCGTCGGGGCACGACACCGCTATATGACAGGCGTCGTTACTTCGATAACAGTTGTAATTTCGATGGTAAACAACCTGAAGTGCGGAAAGAATGACATCTCTTGTCGGTGCCGTGCCACAACTGCCAGCCCTGGCACTCGTGCTTTTGAAGATGCCAGTTGTACGATGTGCCAGATTGCCAGACACTGTAATGGCTTAGCGCCAAAACTAACCGCTCCGTCAGCGGTAGAAATAGGAGCGTGTCGTCCAGGGTACTCGGTCCGGGGTCTGATGATCACTTGGCTGTTGGTGTTATTCCACGTAATCCTGTTGTTGCCAGGACAGCGGCCAACTGCACCTGAAGTGCGGAATGACAATGGTGTTCCCTTGTCGATGCCGTGCCCCAACGACAGCGTTCCGACACAACGCGGAAACACTGTTGTTTTTGGCGCTGCCAACCATTCGAAGGCACAGCGGAGCTTGCAAAACGTAGGGCGTGGACGCTGACGGCTGCACGCTTTTACAGCGAAGCTGTTTATGGCTAGGGTTCTGTTGATGTTTCGTGTACGTCGGCAAAAACTCGGGTCCCGAATTTGACGCAAAATCGCTTCAACCTATGGAAAAGCTTATAAGTCTCATCCCCTGGATATGCATTTTCAGTAATTAGTTATCAATAGGAACCATTTTCAAGATCGGTAGACAGGTAGATAATAAAGATTTCTCAAAGATTGGCCGCTGTGCGACCCGCATCGGCCATGTCTACGCTCGCATCGCCCTCTCTTTGTCGTCGTTCCAAGCGCTTGCGTGCCTAGTTTCCTTTCCTTCCGCTCTCCTGGGTGGCGGTCCCGTCGCGCGTGTCCGGTTTCCCTCCGGCTCCTCGGGGCGGCGACAGTTCGCACCTTTGTTCAAAATTCTGTGTCACGTCTGTGTCGTGTGCTAAACAGCTTCGCTGGTCATCCACCTTCACAGAGTGGAATGGCTCATAATTTTTTTTGTCGTGAATCGTTCATCGGCTTTCTTATTGGCTAGTGTCCTAACCCTGGTTGGCTCTGAAACGATAATGACGTGATCGGGACATTCCCTGCGTTTCTCACGCTGTTCGTAAGTTCAGTATCCACTGTTGCAGGTCGTGAAGAACAAACTCTCTCCCGCAAGGCGCTCCACATAGGCGAGGAGGCGACTCTATACTCGCATCCTCTCCAGCGATTCGCTCGGCTATACTGGAAAGAGTGGAGGGATTGCGGGAGGAGCTCGTCCTGCCTTTCTTACCTGCAACACGGTAGTTACTATACTAAAGGCGCATTTACACTGAGAAAAAGAAAACGCGCGTTTTTGTTCCATGGGCTTCAATTTGGGTGCGTCGACGTGAAACAAAACGCGCGTTTTGTTGCACGTCGACGCCGCCGTCTTAAAAGACGAGGCAGTCGCACAGCGCTACCCGACGTCGGTGTCTTCTCGGGGAACCTCGAGAGAACATTTTTTTCTTCGTCCGCTTCGTACGATTGTTGTTGTCTTGCCTTCGTGATCGCATATGCAGTCGGAGACAACCGTCTGCAGTGAATGGACAACGGCAATGATTATATGTACTTTCACACTCCAATTGTATGCACCATATTCAAGGGGCACGGACCCGAGCGCGCAACTCCAGAAGGTGCTCTTTTGGTGCGTTTTTGTGCAAACAAAGCTTAGCACGGTGCTGGTTCAGCACGTCTGTACCTTTGATACCACTGCATGCTCGCAGCTTGTGCGATAGTGTTTCCGAAGGGAACTGTCGTATTTCGTATAGTGGCGGCGTGCGCACATACAATAGACAGAGCATGGGGGTGATTGCTCTCGCGCAGTGGGCACACGCGGCGAAGTTCGTCGTTCGGTAGCGGCTTTCGCGGAAACGATGAAGGGCAGTTTTATAGCGTCGTACACTCGCGTAAAGCACTGCTCATAGTCTGTTATTTCAGTCGGCTTGCTTTTCTCCACGCTGAAATGCTTTCAGCCGCGTTTGGCGATAGCGTGCATCCCTCAACCCCTCTGCCTTTTCGCCTTTCTTGTGGATCAGAAAATAAAAACACCGAGAACAGGTCCTAACCGGAAAAGGATGACACGTCACGTTTGGTCGCTCACTGATTGGTTCGAGCTCGCTCGTCGAGGGGAAAACTGGGTTTGGAGTACTGGTGCAAAACTATCGATAGTCGCCAGAAATCTGTCTATCGATAGTAAAAAAAGACTATCGACAGTACTATCGACAGTCGACTATCGAAAAACTAGCGATAGTACAATCGATAGTCGAATATCGGAAAAATTATCGTTAATCGACTAATCGGCAAACTATCGATAGTCGACTATCGTAAACCTATCGAGAGTACTGTCGACGGTTTAATATCAATAGTTTTTGGACACTAGCAGTTTGCGTCGCTCCTCTTCTCTGTTTCTCGCTTTATTTTTTCAAATGGGACACCAACTAGCCCAAGCACTTTCCCTGTCAACTTTGGTTCAGCTTTCAGTGATGACGAAGACGGGAGTTTGGAAGAAGAGAGAAATGGAGGCGAGCGGTGGTGCGGCAACTCTGTTCGCTTTAGTAATGCAAAACTATCGATAGTACTATCGATAGTATCGGTAGTCGCTATAAATCTGACTATCAATAGTAAAAAAACTATCGATAGTTCTGTTGATAGTCGACTATCGCAAAAAACTATCGAAGAAACTCTCGATAGTACTGTCGATAGTCGACTATCTGATAGTTCTGTGACACTATCGACAGTTTTGGAAAAACGATCGATAATATCGATAGTGAATTTATCGATAGTTTTGCGTCACTAGTTTGGAGACGTCGTCCCCCTGCGTCGTCCTCCACGACGCGCGACTTTTTTAAATACAAAAAGCAAAAGCAAAAAGCTCACCCTTCGTCGCGGGCTTTTCCAATGTGAGCCCGTTCACACGCTTGCGTTGGACTCAGACAGACTGAGACAATATCGGTTTTTAAGCCTCTTAGGACGGCTTACGACCGGGTGCGCAGCAACGCAGCCGGTCGTAGGCTTGTCAGCAAGACCTAAATCACGGTCGTAAACCGTATTTTAAGTCTTTCGTGGCGGCCTCACGCGCAAGTGTGAGAACAGGCCTTAAGTTAGAAGACAAATTGCATTCCTGTTCTGCACATTCTTTTTGGTACCGACGATGCAGGAAAAACAAAAATGTTTAGGTAACGAGAAGTGACAATTCATTATTTGGAGCGTCATGACGTTGCCATCGTCAAATCAATCTACTCAACAGAATAAAGTATGTACTAGGAATCTTTTTTGTTTGTTTGAAGTGAACACAGAAAGTTCACCAACACGTCCACATCGTTTCCGCGCCGTTCTTAGATTTACGATTCGCTTTCCCATTCATAAAGAAACAAACATACGCGAGCGACGAAAGACGAAGAATAACCTTGAAAAGCAAAGCAAAAAGGGCGAAGTGGCGTTTAGAGGAGAAGAAGAAAGAGTCCTTGATCGAGATCACGAAGAATGAAAAGCCATTCGGAAGATCCGGAAGATTCTCGAAGAATGGGGCACAGAGCAGCTCCCGGTCCTCGCGCTTTCTTCCGAGCACCATTATGTATACGCCCGGCGACAAAGCACTTCGATTGTTCGGGAAAAGTGCAACCGCTTAAGATTCGGAGCCTATTCGAGCGACTGTACTGTTTCCGACTCCAAGGTCGCGCACTCTGGTTCAGAACGCCAGTACGGAGGTGATAAGTAGCGTCATTTAGTTTGGCGATTTGTTTATTACTTTTTACAGCGATAGCTGTTATCAGCTCTTCCCACTACTGGAAACGACGTCCGTTGTTGATGTTGTACCTGTAGTAGTATGTAGTAGTTCTTGATGCAGTAGTTGTTATCGGCTCTTCCCACCACTAGAAACGACGTCCGTTGTTGATGGTGTAGTTGTAGTAGTAGTTCTTGATGTAGTAGTTCTTGATGCACTAGTTGTTGATGATATAGTTGTAGTAGTAGTTGTTGATGTAGTAGTTCTTGATGCTCTAGTTGTTGATGTAGTAGTTCTTCATGTAGCAGTTGTTGATGTTGTAGTTCTTGATGCAGTAGTTGATGATGTAGTTGTAGTAGTAGTAGTTGTTTATGTTGTAGCAGTAGTTGTTGATGTAGTAGTTTTTGATGTAGCAGTTGTTGATGTTGTAGTTGGCGATGTAAGGCGTCCGGCGTAGATGTTGGCCAATTCTTATAAAGATCGCCCTACCGCACGCAGGGAAGTCGGAATTCGGGTCCGCTGCAGTGCGAAGAGGAGGAGTTACTCTGCTAAGCTCACACTCTCCAGGCGAGTTATCTAGCCGCTTTAAACTTAGAGGTTTTGTGGTACCCTATGCCCACTGCACTCGCTGCTTTGAAAAAAAATGAAAACATATAGTTGATAGCAAGATGATGTTGTACTACTGCCAATGCCAAGAACTCGTGCCAAAACACTCGCTTTCACGCTCTCAAAAAAATGTTTGGAGCAGATTAAATGGTCTGATGTCTATTTTGTTCCGAACGCTTTTGTTCACGCGCCTCGCGGTGTGAGAACGCGACGTCGATGCCCAAAGGCTTCGCCGTGTCTTGTCGCAGGTATCAAAAAAAAAAAAATTGGGTTGTATGCTCGTTTATTTGTGAACTTGGTCTGCCTCCAAGGGCGACGAGTCTCCCAGCTGTAGATGAGCAATTTAGCCAGTGCAGTACAAACCGCTAGCCTGGGGTCTTTAACGTGCACGCGGTAGTGATACACGACCGCACGCCGGTACGATGCCGTCCAGATCGAAACGGGCAGGGGCGGGAATCGCAGGTATCACTGGGAGTGTATACTGTGTATTAACGCGGGACGGCTCAAGTTTTATATAAGGCATTTATTTCCATGCGCTTAAGCCTCTGGCGGATTTGATTTTTCAGCTACCCTAAAACTAGACACATCTTCGGCATACCCAGGTCTAAAGCCTGGTTCAGACAGTTGCGTTTGACTGCGTTTGACTGCGTTGCGGTAGCGAGAAACCAGGACATCCCTGCTGCTTCTATCGCGTGCCAAGATGATTCCTTGAAATGAATTCCACGCTTCATAAGAAGCACAGATGTGCCGGTGACTCGCTTTCGGTTCTCGACGCAACGCAGTCAAACGCACTCAAACGCAAGTGTCTGAACCGCCTTCAGCGCGTTTGACTGCGTTGCGTCGAGAACCGAAAGCGAGTCACCTGCGAATCTATGTTTCGTATGAAATGTGGAATCCAATTCAAGGAATCATCTTGGCACGTGATATAAGTAGCAGGGATGTCCTGGTTTCCCGCAGCCGCAACGCAGTCAAACGCAGTCAAGCGCAACTATCTGAACCGGGCTTAACTCTTCTCAGCGTGCTGTTAATTATCTCTCAATTCAAAATAGCTACTATTGAGGAAACGGGAAATGACAGTTATTCCAAAACCAACATTCATAATATTCCTCGGTCACCAGTGTGGCGACGTCATAGAGTTGTGTAACTTGCAGGTCGAGAAGGCAACCTAAGAAACAGTATTTTGCGCTTTTTTCTTTTCTTGCTATGCTGGCGTGAGCTTAACCAGCATTCATTTCACGCCATCAAACTTCTTGCCACCCTTCAATAACAGACTATATTGCCCCATATTACAACATCTGACGTCACCTTTACAGTGTTTTCAGTTCACTCCAAATTTGAAACTTCAATAACTTCGCTAGAAAAAATTTTTTTTTGTAATTTAGGTTACTCATTTAGATGTATCTACTAATATGTTGACCCAATTTTGAGGTGAATCAATGACTATAAAATTATCATTCAAATTAATGTTCTGTCATTTAGTAAAACACATTTTTTTATGTGAGAATGAAAGAGTACACGCATATATTTCTTGGTTTCAATCATTGAATGCGTAGTAGGTTTAATTACGCTGATTTATTAGGCTGTGTAAATTCAGTCGACTAACTGGTTACCTTGTATGTTTCCACAGGAATAGAGTTCTGGTGGCGAACGTAATAATCTGAGGGAATATGATTTTTTTTTCTCATAGTCAACAAGTAATTCAAATATTATTATCTGTTGCTTGCAAATTCATACTTTATATAGAAAACAAAGGCGTAAAGGTGGTACAAAAATAAATTGTAAAGCCAAAGGCTTTACGATTTACTCCTACATACTCCTACATACTCCTACATAAAGATTTTGCTCAACACATGCTCTTTTCAGGTTGAATAATAAAAATCAAGTTGATTTTAATCTTTAAATAAATTATGATATACATCGTGATTTAAATCACGCCAGTTTTATTGCGGTGGTTTAAATCGAACCTTTTCCTCAACTATAATTTCTAAATTATCTTTTTCCCAGACTGTCCCTCCTTTTAATGCTTCCTATACGCGTTTGTTTTGTATTTAAATCAAATAACCACCGAGCAAGCAAGATTCTTTCGTCAGTTACGAGGTGCTTTAATTGTTACGAGCAAATTATAACGCAAGAAAACAACGAAAACAAGTAATGCCATATCGCGAGCAAATCTAAACGTTTAAAAATATCAAGTCAATGCTTTTTACTAACTAATAAAGCCAAGCTGCTTTTGTCTTAGTATAGCGGGATTCACGTCGGTAAAACGTTGTTAATTAAAGTGTACCTTAAATGTACAGTAATTCTTTCCTCCGCATTGGTTTCAGTGTTCTTTTTCATTGGTCAATTAATCTGCCCCGTTTAAAAATACCTCTCTTGATAAATAATGACTTTGTTTTGAGCTAGAGCGATATATATAACCTAAATCTTGTTTAGTTTGTTTTTATCAAGGACACGTCCTTCCCCCCACTCTTGCTCTTACAAAATCTCTAACATGCGTATGCTTCCTCTCAGAAAACTGTAGACAGTGGCAGCTTAAAGGCCGACGACTAGACTCGAGATTCTGCAAGGCAGAAGATCCTCCTCGCCATGGGGGAGGAGGAAACAGGCAACGGTGGACAGGGCAGAAGGGGGAGAGGAGGAGGCGGGGGAAAAGTGGAATGCGCGAACTGGTCGTCGGTCTTCGAGAAACGCGGGTTGCGGTGAAGTCCTGAGCATCTCATTATCGGTGCACAGCCAATGAGGGTGCGGCATTCGCCAGTGAGGACGCCGTAGAGCCAATCACGAGTCGACAGGAGTGAAGGCAATAAACCACAATAAACCACGCCCTGCGTTTGTTGAGCTGTCATTGACTATCAGTATTTTTGTTTCTTCTTTGGGTTACAATATGCAGCAATTCGATCTAAAATCAAGGTAAATAAAACAATGCGTTCTTCGCCGTCATTGTAAAAAAAGAAATCAACGTTTTAAAACACGCACTATATTCCAAAGAAGTATGAGCTGTAACAAACTAGGACCCTTCGTTAGCATCGATTTCGATTATGAAAATCGATGAAGCAGCAATTCTAATTACTTGTCGCGGCTAAAATACAAAAATAACGGAAAAAAACAGTTAGGACAAAGAAGAAGCTAAAGCGCGTTGTGATGCCATTTTGTGACGTGCTTGCTCTGCCGACTGGCTAAAGAGAATACAGGTTCCATTGTGCTGCACGATACATCTTAGATTGAGTATTGTTATGTTCGTAACTCCATCTACGAGCACCAAGCATTTTATAATTCCCAAGATTTGATTGATGCGCGTCCGATTTCCTTATTAGAAATGGAATCGAAAATGGCGAGACGCCTGTTCATCTGCGATTCGGCACAGAAACCAGAGGGCGCCATCGGACGTGCAACAACTGATGGCTAGTGATTGCTTCTCGCCGCGCGCGTAAAGCGATCGCTCGTCATACATGCGAAATGCACAGTGCGCCATCTATAGCGAGGCGCCGAAGAACATATCCGTCACGTTGCTTCGGCGCTGGCGAAGGCCAGGGCGTGAATACGTATAGTTCTGATTCTGAAGAATCCTTCGCTCGCACAAGCACTCGCGCAGAAAAAGCGCTTTCAAGAACCAGCCGCCCGCGCCCGTGCCTTATGATGGCACTCAAAGCCAAATGTCGAGTTCAAGTGTACGTCCGCCATGTTGGTTGTGGCGAGAAACCAGAGACCGGCGGGGCGATGAGCACGTACATGCGCAAGATGAGCGTAAAACAATACTAATCCTTAGCTCGAAGGTGTGGGTGAGGATTGATGACGGTGAGCAGTTCGCCTCAATTGTAACCGACAACGCTACGGAATTGACAAACAGCAGAGGAATCACGCCGCAACGTCCGACGGAATCGCTTTTTAGTTAAAAACTTTTTAAACGCCTCAACGGGATTACCTGTCTGTGACAATGTTATTTTTAGCACCTAGAAACAGATACTTGGCAACATTATGAAATGCCTAGCTCTGATGTTGCGCCTTTATGAGAACAACATATCCGAGGCCCTCTGCTGAGTTAATAAATAATAACGGCACTATAAAGTGCCGAGACTTGAAGTCTTCATAGAGACAAGTAAAACCTTTGTTTAGAGTTATGTAACCCAGTTTTTAAGGTACTTTCATGTTGACGCACCACCTCAACTCTGAAGGTATGCTCGAGACTGTTAAGAATGAGTGACGAAGAGAACTACATTAGCTACTATCATTAGAACCTTTATTAACACGGAATGTGTTTTATCGGCCGAGTTCTATGAAAACCGTCAAGAAGAACAGTCAGATAGGTCTGTGATATCATGACGTCTGTGACACCATGATGCCACGTGACGTCCTGATCTTACGTGATGTCACGATGTCACGTGATTCTGCAAAGCCACGGTGTCGCGTTTTGCTCGCGACACCGTGGCAGCGAAGCTGTATGCTCGCGTAACACCGAGACGTCACGCGACATCATGAAGGCGTGTAACGTCCCAGTCATGTGACCTCATGGCGTTCCGTGACGTCACACACACATAGCACGTGCCCAGCTCATTCACGACACGTTCTGTGCTCTGACCTTTGTCGCCATAATCAAGCTAGTGTTTTTGTGTGTTTTCTTTTCTGTACAGCGGTCGCTCATGATGCACGGTGTTGATGATGTACTCGCTTTGTGTTTTGCAGCATGGCGCTGACCTGCGGTGCCAAATGTGCCAAGGCCCTTCTAGTCACCTTCAACTTCATCTTTTGGGTACGTCGGTTTGGTTTAACACGAGCCTCCCCACCCAGTGACAAACATTACAATGCCAGTCACCTCAATATATACATATGGTGAATTGTCTGGTGATAAAGGTTGTGCTACATGTCGCTGCTGGTATGTGCTATGTTTTGGCCTGACTGAAGTTTGCACCAGCGATAGTATTTATAAAGAGTGATTTTCATTAAAGGTTTGAGAATGTGCGGAGCGAAACACTCGCTCTAATAGGCAATAGGCCTGTCCAAAGACTTTGCGTAACTGAAGGACGGTTTTACTTGACGTTCTTCCAGCCTGAAATCTTGCCGGACGCCATGCTGACGAACTTTTGCCCTAAGTCATTCTACGTGCACATGCAAAGCGTCTTCTTATACTTCGCTTCAGCTTGGGTCCAGACGCAGCCGATGCACAAGCACGAGCGTGTGGCTCTGAACAGTGCCTGTACTGCACGAGCGCGCGTGCTTGGCAGGGACGCTGGAAGCTTTCCGGAGCTCGCGCTTGCAGCATCGGCTGCGCCCGGACCCGAGCTGGAAACGAAGCGTCGCTCGCCTCGAACACTTTTTGCGTCGTGATAGACAGCACCAGTTAGAGCAGCCACAAATATAAAGCCAAAGTTGTACTGACTCACACATTATACAAAAAAAACAGTCTGCAAACACGAGTTACCACAATATCTGTAACTCAAATGCCGCGTGCCAAGTTATTTCTTTTTTATATCATTGCCTTGCGGCGTTTGAAGCACGGATCTTACGGTGACTTGCGTTTGACTCTGTATGCAGGCTGTTTTTTTTTTTGTGTGTGTGCTTGCTGGTACTCAGTTGTATGTATGCAGGCCTTTGTTTGGACTTGACACGAGTCGGCGATAGAGAAGTCGACCCGTCAGCGGCTGAAATGGCCCCAAAAATGCTGCTCAACGTAACTCCGAAAGAAAAAAAAGAACATTGAGTAGGCATGTGTTTAGGAGGACCAAATGAGTTCACGGTCGTAAGTTTCTGAGTAGTGTCATCAAAAGGCACTCGCCATAGCATTGCCTCTTACCAACACCAACAACGACGCCAACGACTAAGCGTCTGCATGCGGACTAAAGGAGAGGACGCTGTTTAGGAATGTGGTGAGGCGCGGCTCACCGAAAGTGAAAAAGGTCTTTCGTAAAACTGCCCTATAGGGAAGGCAAAACGATTGTACTTCTCTCAGGCGTAAAATTCTTTGCTTGTAAAGAGTGTTGATTGCAAACTACAGCATGTAAACTAACGCTTCTACGGCACTTTAGGCGGCCCTAAAAAAATGGGTTTGAAACGCGCTCGCGCTGCTAGTAACCACAGAAGTTCAAGCAGGTGGTGGAAGTTAACAGTGAAAAAATCGTGGAATGGGCTTACTTCGTTCAGGAGATAAAAAAACAAGAACCTGTCCTGGGTAATCTACGCCGCCACTTCACAGACGATGCACGCGTGGGAGACAACTGCTACCGACAGATGGCGTACGCCGCGTCAAGGGGAGCAGGAGTGCCCTCATGCAGAGACGCTCTTTTTAGCTTGAGTGAGCAGACATCTGAACCATTTTTCCGCCCAATCGTTTTTTTTTATGCATAATGAAGTACGCGCATTTTGGTGTCGCTCAACTGGAGTGACACCGGTGGCTCTGACAACGGCGTAGAAACCATTTTACCGCCCAAGTCACGCACCGGAGGTGCGCGAGAGCGTCACGCGCTGGCAGATTCAGGGCAACAATGGACGTCTTCACCCTGAGACAGACAGACATGTAGGCACCCCACTATACTCTGTTTCACCTTATGATGTACTGCAGGAAAGGCCCGACAGCCGCGAGGCTCCTTGCTCTGGGGCACATCTCGGCGGCACAAGCTCTCGCAGTGACTTAAGAGCGGCTGCCAACACGGCGAGCTCTCGCGCTTCAAGCCTTCGCTGCGGTACAACATAAGGTGGAAATGAAGTATAGGGGAGCTCTGCGAGGGAGCGCCGCGCCGATTCGGCTTTTTTTGCCAGGTCGTCTGCTATCAGCCCGAATCGGCCGGCGCTCCTCGGCCCGTCAGCGGCTGCTGCTGACAGGTGCGTACGCCACCTGTCAGCAGCACTTCTTTCTTCGCGTGCGCCGTCTCGCAAAGCGGCGTAGATTGCCCAAAACAGCTGCGGAGATGCGAGACCACATTATTTGATTTATTTGCCTGCTGTAATTTTACCAGCCCAGCCTACGGTGAAGGAGATTGCGTAATTGTTAGTGTTCAGACAAAATAAAGTACAAGGTAACAAATATTTTCGGTGCACTAACATATTAAGTGCAGAGAAACATGTTGTGTGGTAAACTGGTTCCAAATAAAAATCGTGCCGAGCGAAACCGGGGAACAACGAGTCACGTCACGTTAACGCTCCGAAAACGCGAAGGAAATTTTCGACCAAGCGGGACGAAGCGGGGCCGCGGAACCGGGGCATCGCCGCCTGCTGCGGTTGGCACAGCTCTCGGCACCGCTGGCCTATCGCAGCAGGCGGTGACGTCCCCAGCATCAATAGTGGCAGAACGAGCTATACTTCGTGTACAGCTGGGTCCAGACGCAGGCGGCGCTGGAAGCGCGAGCTCCCGGGCTTTCAGCGTTCCTGCCAAGCACGCGCGCTCGTGCAACGCAAGCACTGCTCAGGGCCACACGCTCGCGCTCGTAGCTTCGGCTGCGCACTCTGGACCCAAGCTGAAACGAAGTATAGTTGGTACATGACTTATTTTGACAAAATGCGCCGCAAGACAGGGACAGAGTAGGTAAGACAACACGAAGCGCTTTGTATTGTCTTACCTACTACTGTCCCTGACCTCTTGCGGCGTCAGCCTGTCAAGCACTCCCCGTCCCCAACGAGTGACTCGTCCCAACTTTAAAATAGCCGACCAACGACTCGCTGTATAAATATAGTACACAGCCCCAATTATTATTTTTGCGTTGAAGTTCCGGGTCGGCTTGGTCCCACCGTGTGTGGATTAGGGTCTCTGGTTGGAGGAAAGAGTGCGGCAGACGGAAAGCTAGCAGCCTTTGTCCCCACTGCGCTCGTCGAATGCCTTAGAACGCGGAATGCCGGGGTCTAGTTTGGCTCTCTCATTTGAACGCGTTCGACGAGTGCAGTGGAGACAAAGGCTGCTTGCTTTCCGTCTACCCACTATTCGTTCCAATCAGAGCTCGGCGTTCTCACGTCCCCTCTCGTCTCCTCCTCTTCCTCATTTTCTTGGCGCATAGAGAGTTTTAGCAGGCAGTCCCGATACTCCCGATACCCCCCCCGCCAGGATACGACGCATGCGCAAAGGCGGCGGGGGAGTATCGGGTATCGTTATCGGTGTCTTTGGAACGATACACTAAAACTCTAATATGCACTCCGATGATATCCACACAGAAATATTTAGAAACGACAAAGTTTTAAGATAGGTAGGCTTTGGGATCAACTGAGCAACTTGAGGCGGCGCACTGAACATGCGCAGGAGTCCTCCGAACGCGCAGTGCGATGCCCTCACCGTTTCGGGCGCCATAGTGTTGGGGGCCCCTATTCTAAAGCTCTAATATTTTGGAAACGAACTTGGTAAATGCATGTATGTGTGTAGCATTATTATTTACACCAAGTAATGAACTATTTCTTCTTTTTTTTTCGAAGTGATGGATGAATGTATTTTATTTAACGAGACATGAATGTGGTCGGATTGTCAAAATATATATTTATCCTTAAATGTAGGTAAACCTTGTGTTCGGTTTGCCTTCCTGCATACCCGACCCGGAGGAATAACACGGAGCCAGCGGTTTCAAGAACAAGAAACTACATTTAATAGAGCAAGGACTGGACGATCAAGAATACTAGCAGAAAACCAACGAGCACCGGCGGTGCTGGAGTTTGGGCAGCGATTGCCTGTGCGCCGCCTCTGATCCGCCTTATCAATGCGGCGTGCGCGATGTGCACGTGGACGGCTTAACTCACACCGCCAAGCGGGAAAGTTTGCTACCTGTGCCATGCATTCGGGGAACTGGGCTGGGGAGCCGCCAGGGGGCCCGCAAACTTTAGAACGTCACGAACGAGGACAGCAATGATAAGTCTCTATAGACTCATAAACTTTAGCTCCCGGTCATATTGATATTACGATGCCCGCGGTAGACTGCGTTCATGTTATCTTATGAACACTAAATTACAAATTTATTTATTTACTTATTTATTCAAATACATTAGAGGCTCACATGGAGCATCAAGCAAGGAGGGGGGGGGGCGTCAAAAATACATCAATTTAGTATTTAAGTAAAAACGCACAAGACAAAAAAGCACGAAATCAATAAAAAGAACAAGTAGTCCTTAGCATAAACCAGATAATTTTATAATAAAATGCTCACAATACGAATACAGCGCTATAAATGCATGTGATTACAGTTAAAATGCAATATAAAAAACGGATGTATAGATTTGAATATATATATATATATATATATATATATATATATATATATATATATATATATATATATATATATATATATATATATATATATATATATATATGTGTGTGATATCTGCTCCAGCATGCAAATGGGGTAAATATTAAAAATAACATAACGTCCTCGGGTGAAAGAAGATCTCCTATACCAGTGGTTCTCAACCATTGATGTTTTGCGTACCCTTGTGAGTCGGTGGAGATGATGGACGACCCTGTCTGTGCACATAAGGTGAAGGGCAAGGTATGGGTTAATTATGATAATTATTTAATGAATGGATCCGTCTATTGCGAAGTAGACTTCGCTATTGATATACACGCCAGAAAACTCACCCGAAAATTGGAATGTTTCTTCTCACTCTCCAGAAAAGGAAAACTCTTATTGCCAGGCTTGACTGATGAGGCCCGGCTTCGCGGACCCCCATTTGAGAACCACTGTTCTACAATCACACTATCATGCACAACGCAAGGTCTCACCACAAAATTGAATTTTATTCATTGAAGTAGTGGAGATAAACAGAGCCGGAAAAAGAACCATGGTGTGAATTGACAGTATTCACTTCTGCCCTCACGAAGTTAGCATTAGAGTCAAAAACACAACTTTGAGATGATGCAAATTTTGACCAGGAAAAACAGGTGAAATACACCAACAAAGACCAAATCAAGGTATGTGCATCACACTACACAAATAGTGCACAAGAAAGACAGTAAAAAAGAAAAAGGTGTACAACGTATAAAGTGATAAAGAAGACGAATATCTTTGTTAACTGTTTTATGTATATGTTCAGACCCGCAGCACCAATGGGCGTTCGCGCTCTATAGGAGAACATTTTTAACCAGTATCAAAGCTAGTCTGGTGTCTTTGCATCCCGCAGTGTGATACACGACCGCGGGACGGTACGATCGACGCTCATCGAGATCGAAACGGGTAGGGGGTAGAACTAAACCCAATATCCCCTGGGTTCTGCACCGGAAGCTTCCGTCCCTCCGAGGTGTGCTGTGTTAGCACACTCGGTGACCGATATCCCGAACCAATTAATGTTCCAATTTATGATTTTCACGAGACGTTCGTATACGGACATATAAGCACTGCGTCATTCTTCCCCCGCGTTAGCAGACCAGTTGTCTGCTAACAACGCAATAGAGAGTTTTAGTTGGGCCATAGCCTCCTCTATACTGACAAAGCCTGGCAGATCGCCACGTGAAGCGGCCGCCGAAATGGAAAAGGTGGAGCGGCAGACAACGGATGGAGAGGAGAGCCACGTGAGTGGCGCCCGCTGCGGCGAGACGCCGAAACACATTTCTCCCGAGCGAACAAGTGTGTTTCGGGTCCTCGCCGCTGCAAAAGCTGTCCGCTGACATCCAGGTTCCCTTAAGGCTCCTGGGTTTCCCGAGAAATGGCTCTTTGATGATCTGTGCTTCCAGAACCTCGCGCTCCAAATCTGCGACGGGGCACTCTATGGCTCCATCGTCGAACCGCCAGGCTTTGTGAGTTCAGAGGAGGCTATAGGAACGAAAGCCAGAGCTGTCCGCTTGCGTCAGCATTGCGCGCTCCACTCTGGTCATGCGCGTCGTCGCCATGCGCCAGTCCAAGAATGCAGTTTGGGGTTCCGCGCACGCGCAGTGTGAGACACGCAACGCGAACGCAAACGCGCAGTGCTTGCGTTCGCTCGTATTACGCAATACTAAAACTCACTATTGACTCGTTTCGTGGCGGACAAATTAATTAGATCCCGCCCTTGCTCTCGCGGTGTCCGACATCACACAAAATAAGCCTTGGATGTCTGAAGTCCGGGTGCAGCCGACGCTCTGATAGTGTCAATCAAGCAATGCCAGAAGTGCATCTTGACGGCTCTCGTCGTCTTCGCGCATTTGCTATTTATTTATTTATTATTTATTTTCAGTGACCCGCAAACAACATTACGCCTCCTTAGTGGTGCACATGTTAGTGTCAGAGAGTAGTCAAATTGTTCGAGCACGATAAAAAAAAATGGAAAGTTAGGACAAGACAATGGTAGCAACACACTTTCTAAATTTGCGCTCTTCATCGAAATTATCGAGCCTAACATTTCCAGAAATCTGTTCTAGATCATTATACGTCAACTCAAGGCGAGTCGTAAGTACGAGTGATATAAATCAGAGGGATGAAACAAAAAGTAAAGTATCCTAGACCTACGAGGAACATGCAATTAGGCGTGACTTAGTAGCGCTGGTGAATCAAGTTAGTGTACCCTTTACGATCTTATACAGAAACATCATTCCATGGATCGTCCTCCCGTTGCGTGTCCGATTTCGCGAGGTCAGAAATCCGTTCGTAAACGTAGAAATAATTAGGTTAAAGAAAACGATCAAACAATACATGAAATAATTTACGTTGAACACGCTCAATTACACTCGAATTAGTCACTCCAATACAGTTCATACAGTTGAGGCATATTCGACACGACAACGTACCACTGAAGAAAACAAACTAAAAAACAAAATGGTTTAGAAAAACCGCGTGTTATTCGCATAATGGCTCTCAGGACTCTATAAGAATCATTCGTAATTCTATAGTTACGTGATGATTGAAATCTATCGCAGTATACATACAAACTCCCAGGTCACTGATGACCTGGGCATGAATAATATCGGTGGAGCCTAATGTATATGAAAAATTCAGAATTTCACGCTTTCCAGAAAAATACGTAACTTTCGTCCTTGACTCGTTTGAGAATAGGCCATTTGTGACACACACACCGAAATAGAATTTTTATCACGCTGAAGACATTCACGATCTTCAGCATCTTTAGCCATTATAGCCAACTTAATATCATCAGCAAATAACAACTGAGTGTGCTTAATACAGGAAACGAGATTATTCGCAAAAATTAAGAAGAGTAAAGGACCGAGGATACTGCCGTTGACAAACGCCAGAGGTGGATAATTGCACTAAGCTCATTCGACGAGATAGGTTACCGGACAGACGACAGTACAAAGTGGACAGACTGCAACTATAGAAAGTTTACTCAACAGTAGTCGATGGTTTACTTTATCAAAAGCGTTGGTCATATCAAAGGCAAAGGGGTGTAGCACGATTGTCCCGCGTGCAGAATCACTGTAGCAAAAGATTCAGGCCATTAGCCCCGTGCACGTTTCAAAACCCCGAGTTCAATTCCCCCGTCTCGTATTCTCCGCGTGCCCAAAACCCCATCCTCTCTGACCCCGTCCCACCCTTTTCGCGCGTCAACCACCAGTGTTCCATGTCTTTACCTAGTCTGTTGAAGGTCTACAAAGGCTCTTTTAAGTTAAAAGAACAACAAAGTGCAGCTTGCATGTGACGTCATTCGCGGCCATGTGCGCCGCGAATGCGCCTCGAGCAACTAGGTTCACCGTGTAAGTCTGCACACCGCAGAAGTTGTAGTTCGAATAAACCAGTAAGTTGAAATAACCGCCACTACTTTTGCAAGCTATGTACAAGGTTAACTTGAACCGCCAAAAAATTTAGAATGACATATAAGTGGCCAATCGCGTAAATCTGCATCACCAGCAATCCACTCCACTGTCATGTAGGGAGTTCACACGCAGAATTAGGCTTTATTTACCTAGATAGACACAAATATATTTTAGAACAACGTAAGAATTAAGGATGGAACTGGTGTTTGGTGCTGTGATAAGTATGGCGCCGTGAGCTGCATGTGAACAGTTTTGACAGAACCCACCTTGTCGGAACTGTGAATCCGCGCGTGCTTCAGAGTTGGCGAAAGCTTCGGCTCAATGCTTATTGATAAATTCCGTCACTTCAAATGCTCTTCCATGTGACTGATTGTTTTCTGCTTTTTTTTCTCTCTTCATTCACGTCGCAAGACGTGGATGTGATTAGTGCACGCCTAAAGAACGAAAATTTTTATCCAGTTACTCCTTACTTGAATCCCGGGCA
The DNA here is from genome assembly GCA_037355805.1 of Ixodes ricinus. Classification (NCBI taxonomy): domain Eukaryota; kingdom Metazoa; phylum Arthropoda; class Arachnida; order Ixodida; family Ixodidae; genus Ixodes; species Ixodes ricinus. Next base: position 24,400 of record JAZHYW010043575.1, read on the forward strand.
CGGCATGATTCCGTTCCACAGGCTCGCGTGCACATTTACTGTCCCTTATAGTTAAGGGGAGATGCGGGTCAAAAAAAGGCCATATTTATCAGAGAAAAGTGATTTTGGGTTTTATGATGCTTTAATATTTTTTGCATCTTTATAATTGATGTATACAAATAAGTGGTGCCGGTTATCATCTCGAGATTAGTCAAATACGCATTTGAAGACATTCGGACAACCCAAAACGTCATTAACTTGAGCCATTTTTATCTGGCGTGGTTCTTCGAATTGTGACATCGCCCGCCATCACATTTACGCTGACAAGTATAGGCCTGGCCGTCTCTTCTCCACTGCAGTTTTCTGTAGCTTTAATTCCTCGCGGAAATTAATTAACAGTGTAGTATTTTCCGCACCGCGAAGGAGTATACGAGCTACACATCTATGGGTAAGATTCAAAGCGGTTTTATTTTGTGTAATTTTGGGGCATCTTCACAGATCGTGTACAATACTTTTTGTTCTTAATATTGTTTTATCGTAACCATATTTGGCATGCATATACATTAGAATATGTAGAATGCAACTAAGATCTGGTTAAAATAAATTTTGTTTTATATTTATAAAAAAAAATTAGGAACTTTTGTTATCCCTTGAAATTCCTCTTTTAATATTCTCATATATTTTAAACTGAAAGAAGCGTCGCACACAATATTTGCCGTTCATTGGCACTCAGTGGTTTAAAAGGAGCGAATTAGTTTACCTTATTAAGCTTTCTCAAGTCTGTCCATGCCGTGCCTCCCGTGTGCACAAGAACATGTTTTGTTGGTTTTGTTTTCTTTTTTGCATGTACACTGCATGGAGAACCTAAAACAAAAATCTATATAAACTCTAACACCAGATTACCAAGAGAAGATTATGCATTATAAACAGTACAATTTTTATTTCAATATTGGAAATAATAACAAAAAAAATGATAGAGGACCCGGCCACCTGACACGGGGGATTCTGCGTCATGGGCGTGAAAAGGCTTTTGAAAACCGGACAAAAACTGAGGCTTTTGAAAACGGGGAAAAAAAGGACGGGTGCGTTTGCCGTGGGACATTTTACCCGGGGCTTTTGACCTCCGGAGCTTTCGTGTACCATCCGTATCTAAGTACACTATATCCGCTTGTCCTGCGCTGTGTACAAATAGTACTGCTTGAGCTCAAGAAGGAACATAGGTTTGTTTCTGCAGAGCGGCCTTTCATGAAACCATGTTCTTCAGGAATAATCTTCCGACAAAAAATATGCATAGAGGCGGGTGTGCAGAACAATTTTATACACTTTCGACAAACCAAAGAGGAGGGAGACAGGTCGATACTTGTCAACCATGGATCGATCGCCAGATTTCTGCAATGGAACGACAACAAGGGTTTTCCAAGCGGCAGGAAATGTTGCAGAATCGAGCGGTGTCACATATATGGACCAAAACTGGAAAAAGTACTTGAGCACAACCTTTCACTATACAACTTGGAATGTTATCCGCTCCCGTAGATAACTTTGGTTTCAACTTTTTAATTGCCTCGAAAACTTCAGACGCACTAATTGGAGCAACAGTAAGAAAATCCATGCTGTTTATAATCGAGCATGGCGATAGACCATCATTCGTACTAAAACAGGCACTAAAATGGCTCGCAAAAATATTAGGTACCTCTGCAGGGTCAGTCACGTAATCCTCGTTATCTCGCAATGTGATCGTGGTGACATTGTCTTTGTTGCTTTCCTTTGACAGACTTCCCGCATAGACTGCGACTGTGTGCTCAATGAGCTTTCCGCAATGTCAACGTGATATTGCTAGTTTGCTGATACAATCGTTTCGTCAGTGCACGACATTGACTAAATCTTGTGTACCAATCGGCAGTATCCAGTTTTTTTGTAGAGACGATGTTAACGTAGTTTGCGCCTTAAGTAATATATTACTTCTTTCGAAAACCATGGGGGATAGTCACTTTTACGAGATAAATTCTTTGGTGGAACACTTGCATGCTTTATTGAACAGTAGTATATAGAAAGTGTGTAAGTTGATGATTGAATACTCTGATCATCTAAGATACTGCTCCAGTCATAGTCCCGAAGATATTGGTACACTCTGAAGAAATGGGGTGTGTGTAGGGGTACTCCCCTGCCCTCTATGAACTCCCAAAACTGCATTTCGTCGTTCTTACCACTGACGTCGAGCTGGCGATACCAACTTTTACAAGCGGCTTGGTAGCTGTTGGATATGTCGAGCAAATAGCTAATATGCGTATTAAAGACTACAAAATTACTGAGGTTTTGCAGCAGGGTCAAAGAAACCCCGATTGTCTTAATGTAGCCTTTAATGAGTACATTAGCTATTATAATAAGTTGTATCGCTCAACTATCAAGCCACTGTAAAAGTTGGTATCGCCATCTCGACGTCAGTGGTCAGAACGACGAAATTTAGTTTTGGGAGTTACATATGGGACAAGGGGAGTACCCGTGTACACCCCTATTTCTTAGAGTGTATAAAGGATAGTAATCACCGTTTGAGTAGGAAAACCATGATTGTGAATGAAACATGCGCCTGTCAAGTGGAAAGAAAAGAGAAAACTTTGAGCCATTCCAATCTGTCAAGGTGGATGACCAGCGAATCTGTTTAGCACACGACACAGTCCCGCCCCGAGGAGCCGGAGGAAACTAGACACGCGCGACGGGACCACCTCCCGGCGGAAAGTAGACACGCATGACGGGGACGGCCACCCCGGGAGATCGTGAATATTGTGCGTGGTGACCAGAGCGAAGTCGAGTATGTTTCAACAGCAATTGCGGAAATTATTACATTCTTCAAACCCACTGGAGATGAACGAAGTCTAGCAAACAAAGTAGCTTCGTTCTTGTGTTCCTATAACTAACAAAGAAGCTGCCCAACTTCCAATCGTAACCAAGGAGATTAGAATCGCCACACGTGTGCACTCGAACTTTTGAGACGTGATCAGTCAAATCTTTCCTCCAGGAAGTTAATATGTTCATAGAAGGAAATGTGATCAAACATCGGCGGAAAGTAGTAATTAGCAATAAACAAAAATTGTTACCGTCGGTAGGCATTACTTTAATCCACAAGCTCTCAGGATAACACTCAAGATCACTCCTCCCATGAAGTTTCAGACTCCCATCTGCATCAATCAATACGCCCTACCCCAAGCTCCCGCCGGCTTTCTCATAATTTCGATCACGTCTAAATACCTTATATTTGGGCGGAAAGTGAAGAAAAGCTAGAAATTTTCTAGGTTAGCCAAGTTTCGGTTAGGCATATCATCGTATACGTGTTTTATATGGCCTTAGAAAAAAATTTGTCTTCTTTAGTCCTGGAACCCCGCACGTCTTGATAATAAACTGTACACTCGTCATGCATTTTTTTCTTCTCTCAACGACCCGAAAGATTACCTAGTTCACCGGGTAAAACTCACCGACTAAACTAATCAACCAGAGAACAAAACGCCGACTTCCCTGGAAGCTGTTCCAGGAAAGTCTGCAATGATAATGCACTTTTTAGGTGACTTTAGGAGTATCCGGGTGTTTCGACGCAACATCCACGGCAGAGACAAGGCTCGACGGCGCTCTCAACACGCGAACCCCAACCAAATAAACATCAGGCGATTTCGACACCAGGCCACCCACCAACAGAGCGGCGCGAGTCGAGTCTCGCTGAACCGTCGCGGCAAAGCCAGCTTGCGGAAGACGCTGTTTACGGGCGTCGACCGCACGTGAGCGCGTGGTACACGCGAGCGAAAGTCATTTCCGTCGTTTTCAGAGCGCACCATGCATGCAGACGCCGGTGGCGGAAACGGGGTCAGCCAACCGGCAGGAGGGATTGAGAACGGTCCCCGCGATCGCCGTTGCAGAGAGCAAACCAGTTCCTTTCCGGAATGAGACCGCGCAAGTGGCTTACCTGTCTGCCTCCACGTGAGCTTTGGGGCATCTTGGCCCCAAAGCGTTCGTTCAACCTCGTTGCGTCGTTGATAGCGTCGTCCCGTCGTCAGGTCACTAATCCTCGCCGTACGAACGCCTCTCGCGCCGGTTTCGTTCTTCCCGCCGATTCGGCGCTCGATTCGTCCGGTGTGGACGCCACGTGGATCGCCATCCCCATGGATGGGCTCCACCGCACGCACCCATGTCTCTCAGCAGGTTAAAAGAATTGTGCCGCATCTGTTTATATATAATTGAAAGGAGTGTAGACGAATGAAAAATGAAGTGTCTCAGTGTGCTCATGCGCAAGCGTGGCAGACTTAGTCGCAAATAAATGAAAAGAGGTGAAAAAACCAATCAAAAGATTGCTTAGGAAAAAACAACCTAAAAAAGAAAAATGAAGAAAAAAGAATCCTTGGGGAACGTATCCGAGCTCAAGTTCGTCCGCGTCTTCTTCTTCTGCTTCTTTTGCAGGGGTTGGGGGTGACGTCAGAACGCCGAGCACTGACTGGCCCAGATTGAAGGATAGTGGGTAGAGCTCAAAGCAAGCCGCCTCGAGGTCTGCCCACCATCCTTCAATCAGAGCCAATCAGAGCTCGGCGTCGTTCTCGACGTCACCGCAACCCCCTGCAAAGAAGCAGACCAACTTGCTTTCCGCATAGGCAAAGAAGCGGGCCCGGAAATCAGCGGCTGTCGTTTAAATTACCTTGCGGTTGGTTGTTGGGGTTCTCTTGGGGAGGAAGTGGCCGAGTGCGCTAACCCGTCTCAGTTCGGAGCGTGGAGCGAAAGCTTGCGCTGGAAACCTCTTGGATTTGATCCCTACCGCCTCAACGGGTGACCGGTCTTTCAGCTGTAGATAAGAAATTTAGCCAGTGCAGTACAACCGCTAACCTGGGGTTTTTTAAACTGCATCATGCAGTGGTGATTACACGAACGTGTGCCGGTACGAAACTCATCCAGATCGAAAGGGGCCCCTTTCGATCTGGTGAGTTTCGTACCGGCACACGTTCGTGTATCACCGCTGCATGATGCAGTTTAAAAACCCAGGTTAGACGGTTGTACTGCACTGGTTAAATTCTTATCTACAGCTGAAAGACCGGTCACCCGTTGAGGGATTACCATCAAGGCTGTATAAACATACAAACCAAGTCAATTTTTTTTTTTTTTTTGGTGGGGGGGGGGGGGAGGTCATTGTTTTTTGGTCTTTATTGTTCTTTCTTGTTTTCTTTCTTCTTTAAATTGGTGACCGTAATATATTCTTCGGTACTTCGGAAGCTGTTCCCGGGAAGTCTAAAAAGTAATATTAAAGTAGCCCTTCCCCTGTTTATCCCATAGTCAGACACAGTTCAAGAGTACATGTCTTACAGTACGATTACACCTCTTACTTTGTGATTCCTTATTCAGCGTTCGCATCGGTTCATGCCACGACCTAATTGGCTGCCGAGTGATGTTAGCTGTTTCGCCGCGCCCTGCGCTTCCTAAACTCGATGGATTGATGGGTGGATGCTATCGGCTGTACCCTTTATAACGGGCGGTAGTTTGCGCCACCTAGCCTAGAAACAAAATGTATGATTTATCCTACTCGCCAATTTCCTTCCCTCTTCCTTTTTGTAACTATGACCAGCCGGTGTGGGAGAGTGCCGGGTCTATTGGTCTACTGTAGGCTTTCTTTTCGATTTTACCTGCACCTCCCGCACCGGTGCAGAAAAGTGTAGGGCAGTGCAGTTCCGGTAGGTGTATTTAGATACTGCCAGAAGTACGCGGCCCCACGCTTTTCGGCACCGGTGCAGGATGTGCATGCAAATTCGGACGAGCCTAGTCACTGTCAGTCACTGGAAGAACAATCTTAGCAATTTAACGGGTTTCCCGCTAAAGTTAGCTTTTTTATTTATTGTGAGAATTCGCTGAATTGCAGTTGGCTTAATTTATTGCGGTTTTCAAGTCATGTTAGCTCGTTTTCTGGCGGTTGATGTTCTTTCGTGTACATTTTTCGTTTGTAAAAGTCGTCGGGTCATCATTCTTCTTTACTCTAGGTGGCATTCTTGTCAGTGAGAATAACGCTTGCGACGCCACTGATATATTATGGGGCAAAGGAAGCTCGTTGGGGTGGCTATCTGAACATAATGTAAAAATGGTCATTCTTGGCTCCCGCCCTAAATTTCGCTGTTTCTAGTAATTTTTCCGGATTAATTTAGGGTGTTTTTTTTTTGTTTTTTTTTTTTTTTAGTTCGCAACATTGCTGCAGAAAGCGGGATGGTAGTCTACCTCAAGGGGCGTCTCATGCCCTCGTCTCATGTCTTCGCTAAAGAAGAAAAATTTAAGTGCAGTGAAACTTGACTGATAACTGAAGGTCGGAAGCCAGAGGGGGGGAATTTTAAGTGCCCGACCAACCAAGGGCATCCGGCACGCCCCGGCAGAGGTCCGAGCTTTAATTTGGACCTTCCTCGTTTGACGTGCAACCGAAACGCACGATTCCACGGCGCCTTCTCCGCAGTAAGCGTCCGTCAGCTCGCCGGCACCTCGACCGAGAATCGATTCCGCCAGCTCCGCACAGGCCGGCGCTTTGCCCGGGAGCCACCGAGGCGCGGCTAACACGGTAAACACGGTCGCACGCCGGTAAGACGCTCATCCAGATCGAAGCGGGCGGTGATGGAACCTGGCATCCCTGGGTTCCGCAGCTTCTCTCGTTAATCTATATCACGGGATATCCGGCGCCTCTACTTTTCCGCGAGCGCTTTCCAGTACCAATAAATCCCCGCAATTTACGCATGACGACGCTGAGCATATGCTTAGACCTAAGAAAAACTGTTTGTGATGTGACACTGAGCATGATGTAAGCACGTGAAACGTCAGGCTTAGTGTCACAGCGCAGACGGAGTTTGTTTGTTTGTCTATTTGTTTTTCAGATATAAACTACGCATGGGCGTACCAATCCGGGGGGGGGGGGGTGCAAGGGGTCGCTTGCCCCACCCAGTTCTCAGAGGGGGGGGGAGGGGGGAGCAAGGCATGTGTTTGCCCCCCCCCCCCTTTAAACAGCCGCCACTGGGGGCACTGTCCGCGGCGGCGCCCATGGGGTACCAAGGAGCACCAAGATCGTTACCCGTAACGCGTGACTTGTTTTCGGCCCTGGGGGAGGGGGGGGGGGTCTGCTGGTTTGCCCCCCCCCCACTCAAAAACAAGTTGGTACGCCACCGACACTATGTTTAGTCTTATCGTCAGCCCAACTCACTCCCACAGCGTCTCTAAGCTGTCCATCACCGCTCAGAACACCAAACCGTGATCTTGCTTTAGTCATTTCGGCCAATGAAAAGGGCGAACGGTACCATATATCCTCTAATGCGGATAAAACCTCATCAGTGACAAAAATGGGCTGGCGTCTTTTCCCCCACTAAAGCGTCGGCGTTAGCTAACAATATATCTCTGACATGTCAGGAAAACGAAAGCCGTGGCTATTCTTCATGTTTGTGAATTCTTCCCTTGGGATTTGTTCTTTGGCGTTATGATATAGTACCGCAGTCTCTATTGTTTGCGGAGGTTTTATAAGATCCTCACCGCGCCCCGCGTCAGTGAGTATATACTTTACGAAATCCGGAGCGTCTGCTTTCCTTCAGCGCACTCAAAGCGCAGATGGATGGATGGGTGGATGGATCCTAACGGCTGTACCCTTTATATCGGGCGGTATCTTGTGCCACCTAGCCTAAAAAAGTCAGAAAATAACTTTAAACCAGTGTTTGCCAACGCGTTGGAAGTAGCGGCGTTACCCGTAACGCGTGACTTGTTTTCGGTAACGCGTAACGTACTCTTCACGTTTTCAAAACAGTGACGCGTAACGTACTTACGTTACTTATGTCGAGTAGCGGGTAACGTAGTTACGTCACTCGTTACACATTCTTCCCAAAGCTAAAAAATATTACACTTAATTGTTTTCTCCGTGCTTCTATAGCGCCAAGTTACGTGATTTTACTTTTGTTTTTGGTGTTTTTGGTGGTCTTTTCTTGTGAGTATTTAGGTGAAACCGTAAAATAAAATAAATAAATTGTGTTCCATTTCTGCGTGGACGTAATGTTTCTTGAAATATGGCGCTGATGCATACCTCTAACATCAAAAAAGTTAAACGTTATTTTATAACTTAAAAATTAACGCATAGGTAACGTGCGTTGCTTTATATCGGTAACGGTAACGCGTTCCTTTTTTTTTTAAGTAACGTGAGTCGGTAACGTGTTCCTCCTATTTGCAAGTATCGAGTAATGTATTTCGTTACTTTTTCTTTTCCATAACGCCTATACAACACTGGTTCAGACCTATAACTGGGTCTAGACTAGGCGGTGGCAGTGAGCCTGGTGAAAGGTCGTGCTATTCCGCAACGCAGACTGTTTTGCGTGTCTCGACCTATTTCAGCCTCGTCATTCAGCGAACTCCGTCAGATTCGAGCGATTGACCTTCCCAAGTGCCTTGCAGGAAAGCAAACACTCCAAGTTTCTTGGGAGTGTAGAAATGAATAACTACAGGAGACGGACAGTCAGACAATCGGCTCTCTGTTTGACGCTCATCGTGGCTGGAAGCCGTGAAGCGTTGAAGTTGTAGTTACCAGACGCTAACATAATACGTAACGAGGATGAACTGCAAAAGCTCGACGAACTGGAAGGTGGAAAATAATTTCCCTGGAAAAGGGGAACAAGGGGGACGAAGGACAAACACAAAATCTCCAAATACAGCTAGGTGACTGGTGCGCGACCGATAAATCTGTTTGGTCCTGGTGTGGAACCAAAGACCTGGTTAGCTCAGTTACTAGAGCGTTCCACTGGAAATGGAGAGGTCCCTGGTTCGATACCAGGACCAGGAAGATATTTTTGGTCGCGCACCAATTTTAGACCCCTAACCTTTTTTATATAGAAATGAGCCAGAGTAGAAATATAGAAATGAGCGACTTGGCAAGATCATCAGAGTCGTGTCTCGTAAATACGGACTCTTTCATTTCCGGAAAATACCGTCCATAATGTGAGTTGTCCATAATACTGGGACCAAGGGCGGATTTATGGGTCAGGGTTTGGGGGGGGGGGGGGGGGGGGGGGGCGTTATAGGCATTTGGTTGGCGGGAAGGGGGGGGGGGGGCGGGTCTGCAGAGAGATGACGTTACGGCGGAAACGTTGCCCAGGTCTAAATTGACGGAATATTTGCTAGCTCATCAATAACTAAAGTTTTGGCTGGTGTATATCGATTTCTTTCATTAAAAAAAAGTTGACCTTGAGAGAGTTAGGAAGGGGGAGGGGGGAGGTTTGTTCCATGATTGGTTTGTCCCCAATAGTTTCCCCCATAGCGGGGTATCTGTGATAAAGGGGTCCACATTAACCAGACATAACTGTATTCGGCAAATACACCATTGCTCTCTGAACACATTCACTTCGTGTGTGCACACAAAAATTAACGTGAAGCGAAAGTCTCGAATATAAAGTGGCAACTGCCTTTCCCAGCCACAGCTCTTTCACAACTGCTTCTTCCTTAGCCCTTTTCTTTTCTCCGGTGACTCACCCATATATAATAATAATAAAAAGAAAACTTTTCACTTTACAAAATAAGACACGAGATAAAACTCGGCGAAGCTCGAATACTTTTTACTGCTGCCCGCAAATTACCCAGGCCGTTCGTCCCTAGCGTTTCGCTCGAAAGAACTCGCCCCCGTCACGATTCAGAACAGTGTCTAGCGTACCGTGTTCACCCTAAGCTGACAGTGCGGTGGGACCTGCCCGCTCGTTGGACCATTCGGCGCGTCTACCTTTTCCCACGTGACCACACTTTTGCCCAATACCCGCGCGCAGAGAGCGGGGCCCAGCTGATCAAAAGGGAGGCTGGTGATTGGTCCAGCGAGGGCGTAGCTCCCACCACTGTCAGCTTAGGGGCGAACGGACTGTAACCAAATGACCGTGCCGACAAAAGAAACCTTGGACACTCGTTAGACGGCCACCTTTTTCTCTTTTCTCCAACTCAAAACGCGACACGAGTTTGTTGCGGTCCTTGAATACGTCGAGCGGCGAATATGGGCTCACACTTCTTTGTCGTAATGAGATTAGCCGAGCGTATCGATAGAGGTTGGGGCGGTGTATGGATATGCCTCCTTACCCTAATCAACTTAACGCCGTTTAGATTTGCATATTATTCCCATTAAATGAGAGGAAGATTATGTTTATTGCCCGCAAGCGCTCGATATATACGCTGTGTTCGAGCACAAATAAAGTTTGGATTAAAGTTTTTCTTACTTCAGTTATCAGGTCCCAAGATTGGAATGAGTAGCCAATGTTGCGAAATGAGCACCCTTATCCCATTCCGATTCCATTCCAGGGAACTAGGTTTTCCGATAATTCCATTCCTTTGAACTCCCAGGAATGAAGCACTCGTTCCCACTCGTGGAATGCATGAACCAATCGGCTTCTTATCTCTCTGATTCAAAGAATACGAATCGAACGAAGAAG
>JAZHYW010043576.1:0-18284 GCA_037355805.1 Ixodes ricinus
CGACACGAGCGCACTACAGCAGAGCGCCGCGACACTAGAGCGGACGACGGGAGGAGCACCGCGACACGAGAGCGCACGGCACAGCAGAGCGCCGCGACACTAGAGCGGACGACGGGAGAGCACTCGCGACACGAGAGCGCACGACCAGCAGAGCGCCGCGACACTAGGAGCGGACGACGGGAGAGCACTGACGACACGAGAGCGCACGACACGCAGAGCGCCGCGACACTACGAGCGGGACGACGGGAGAGCACCGCGACACGAGAGCGCACGACAGCAGAGCGCCGCGACACTAGAGCGCCGGGACGACGGGAGAGCACTGACGACACGAGGAGCGCACGATCAGCAGAGCGCCGGCGACACTAGAGCGGACGACGGGAGAGCACCGCGACACGAGAGCGCACGACCGCAGAGCGCCGGACATGGAGCGGACGACGGGAGAGCACCGGACACGAGAGCGCACTACAGCAGAGCGCCGCGACACCAAGCGACGACGGGAGAGCACCGCGACACGAGAGCGCACGACAGCAGAGCGCCGCACACTAGAGCGGACGACGGGAGCACTGCGACACGAGAGCGCACGCAGCAGAGCGCCGCGACCAGAGCACTACGAGAGCACTGCGACACGAAGGCGCGCGACGGCAGAGCGGGACGACGGAGACGGACACGAGAGCGAGACGCAGCGCCGTGACACTAGAGCGGACGACGGGAGAGCACCGCGACACGAGAGCGCACACGCAGAGCGCCCGCGACACTAGAGCGGACGACGGGAGAGCACCGCGACACGAGAGCGCACGCAGCAGAGCCGTCGCGAAACTAGAGCGGACCGACGGGAGCAGCGCCGACCGCGACGACGCAGAGCGCCGGACACAAGATCGAGCAGAGCGCCGCGACACGAGAGCGACGTAGAGAGCGCCGCGAACAGAGCGGACGAGGGAGAGCGCCGCGACACAGAGCGCACGAGCAGGCGTCGAAAGGCACGCGAGAGGCCGCGTAGGAGCGCACAACAGCAGAGCCGCCGCGACACTAGAGCGGACGACAGGAGAGCACCCGCGACACGAGAGCGCACGTCAGCAGAGCGTCGCGAAACTAGAGCGGACGACGGGAGGAGCACCGCGACACGAGAGCGCACGTCAGCAGAGCGCCGCGACACTAGAGCGGACGACGGGAGAGCACCGCGACACGAGAGCGCACGACCGCAGAGCGCCGCGACACTAGAGCGGACGACAGGAGAGCACCGCGACACGAGACCGCACGTCAGCAGAGCGTCGCGAAACTAGAGCGGACGACGGGAGAGCACCGCGACACGAGAGCGGCTACAACAGCAGAGCGCCGTGACACAAGAGCCGGACGACGGAAGAGCACCGCGACACGAGAGCGCATGACAGCGGAGCGCCGCGACCGTAGAGCGGACGACGGGAGAGCACCGCGACACGAGAGCGCACGACAGCAGAGCGCCGCGACACTAGAGCGGACGACGGAGAGCACCGCGACACGAGAGCGCACTACAGCAGAGCGCCGCGGACACTAGAGCGGACGACGGGAGAGCACCGCGACACGAGAGCGCATGACAGCGCGAGCGCCGCGACACTCAGGAGCGGACGACGGGAGAGCACCGCGACACGAGAGCGCACGATGCAGCGGAGCGCCGCGACAGCAGAGCGGACGACGGGAGAGCACCGCGACACGAGAGCGCATGACAGCGGAGCGCCGCGACACTAGAGCGGACGACGGGAGAGCACCGCGACACGAGAGCGCACGACAGCAGAGCGCCGCGACACTCAGAGCGGATGACGGGAGAGCACCGCGACACGAGAGCGCACGACAGCAGAGCGCCGCGACACTAGAGCGGATGACGGAGAGCACCGCGACACGAGAGCGCATGACAGCGGAGCGCCGCGACAGTAGAACGGACGACGGGAGAGCACCGCGACACGAGAGCGCACGACAGCAGAGCGCCGCGACACTAGAGCGGACGACGGGAGAGCACCGCGACTACAGAGCGCAGCGACAGCGGAGCGCCGCGACACTAGAGCGGATGACGGAGAGCACCGCGACACGAGAGCGCACGACAGCAGAGCGCCGCGACACTAGAGCGGACGACGGGAGAGCACCGCGACACGAGAGCGCACGTACAGCAGAGCGCCGCGACACTAGATGCCGGACAGACGAGAGAGCACCGCGACACGAAGAGCGCACGACGGGAGAGCACCGCGACACTAGAGCGCACGACAGCAGAGCGCAGCGACACCAAAGCGCACGACGGGAGAGCGCCGCGGCACGAAAGCGCGTGCCATTTGAGCGCGCGTCACGAGAGCGTATGTGCGCGCCTTGGGAATGATCAATATTGGAGTCTTCAAACACATGTTTTCTCAGATAGCGGAGTTTTTTGCACGTACGTTCGGTGCCCAATATATTGTAAATTATACGCAACATACAGGGCGTTCTCTTTTTTTATTATTTTATCATAACAATATTTATTTAACGTAGGGCTTTGTGCTTTCTGGATGTTGTCTTCGATATGTGCTGTTCAAGGTTGGTGGACTTTGGAAGTACCAATATATGGTAAAATATGTTGGGCAACGAACTAAAAGTTTATTTCCCAATATATTTTACCGTATATTGGTAAAATATGTACGTGTCCAACGAGGACCAACAATCACATCGAGTCCTGTCACAATGTATTTATTCCAGAAGCCCTTCGGGCTACATCATCCGGGCGCGTACAAGCTAGTGGCCACATTTTAAAGAGAGCAGAGCTTGACAGTGCAGAAGCTGGCTGATGTGCTTCGTAGAGAGCCTCAAAGGAGCAGCAAGACCACCTACGTTTGTGTAGCGAAGAATCTGAGAAAGCTAGTTGAAGAGTACGACCAAAGGTGCATGCTAGACTAACTCCGCGGTTTCGCGCAATAATTCAATCGTTATTTTTTTTTCTTTTGTTTTGTATTATGGAACGGCAATTGGTAAACAACTATATTTCCGAAACTCTGTATCTTGCTTCTTCATTTCAAGTTTACGAAAATTGTATTTTCTAGACTTCCCATAGGTCTGCATACTCAACCAATAAAATTACGTAAAGCGTTCGATCGGAGAAAACATGTGTTAGAAGAGACAAACATCGATAATTCTCAAGGCGCGCACATGCGCTCCCGTGACGCGGACTCTAATGACACGTGCTCTCGTGTCGCGGCGATCTCCCGCCGTGCGCTCTGGTGTCGCGGAACTCTGCTGTCGTGCGCTCTCGTGTCGCGGTGCTCTCCTGTCGCGCGTTCTCCCGTCGGCGCTTTGGTGTCGTGCGCTATCTTGTCGTGCAGCCATTTCGGACACCCACACTTCTTTCTGCTAAAAAAAAGAAGAAGAAATGTAGTCCTATTGCGGGAAGTTTTATTTCACTTCTAAAAGGTAGCTTTTTTGCATCTAATTTCTTAGTGCTTCCTTTGGAGAAGTGCGTTAACGATTAAATGTTTGATTCACAGCTCAATCACTAATCTAAATTTAATTTATTTTTGTTCCCCTCATCGCGATATGGCACTGTGTCACTTATATGATTGTTTCGTAGCTTCTTGAGTCGCTCCAGGCTAGAATTTAAAAATGGTCTGGAATAGTTGGCAAAAGCACTAACTTCTTATTTAGTTAAGATAGTTGCGAAGTCGAGGAACAGCCTTCGTAGTCTGGTGCCGCTCTGTTGTGTAGTCTCCCTGGTGATCTTGCGCCGTGTTCTCTCTCACCTTCGTGCGTAGGATTACTACGCGGTGGCGTGAACTGGTGAAATCGCAAGGCAATACGACAACTAGACGATGGGGCAGTATCTGCACTGCGATGGTGAGCCATGAGGCTGTTATCTAATGTTATTCAATCTGGAAATTTCGCGTAATTGGTACAGGCGTGCGGCAATGTTCCGCCGATGACGCTGCACTTGAGTCTGGTATCGGAATGCGATGCTCTGTGTCAGGAGTCGATCGAGTCGAGCGTAAAAAAGTTCTCTCGGCAGCGGCTGTGGGTCGGTGCCTGGATCACCCCAGTTTTAAAAGCGATTCCATATCCATTCTTGAAAATGTTAGGCTGAGGAACGATGCTATATTTTAATGAAATAAGAAAGAATACCTTTGTAAGATAATGTGCATGCCAAAACTTTTACATAATATAGCAGTCAGGTTTAATGCGAGTGCTTTTGGAAATATTCGATATTTTAGATAGGAACAAAAAGTATTGCTACGTTATTTACTACTATACTATAGTGTAGTCGTCATGCAACTATATATACATTGAAATATATAAATTAAAACAATACTCTGTGAGTGTTTGGAAAGCGAAAATTGAAAACAACAATAATATTATTTCTGAATAAAGCATGTATTCTTAGTTCGAACAAATATTGGAGACGCCTAATATATGGGAGTCATATTACATGAAATGGACGCATTTGTACCTGAACAATTATTAATTTATTTTATTGTATTACATAACGAAAGAGTGTACATTAACCGAAGGGTCATCTGGAGACAATGACTTTTTTGGCGTTATTGATTCTTCGAGATGTGTTTATTCGTAAACATAATCTGCAAAAGAAAACAAAGAGTAACCTCGTTACATTGTGACAGCATTGAAGAAAATGATACTTAAGAACAATTTCTATAAATATGTTTCTCTACTCAGATTTCTTAGTTAATTCTTCCATTTTGTTTGTGTGTTTAAAGGCATGTCTAAGTCAGTTATTTTTATTACTAAACTGTAAAATATAGGTTCTTCAATAGAAAACACTAAAACGGTAACATGTACCACAGGCACAGCCCAAATGGTGTGTCTTGGTATTAAAACGAGATTTAAAGGGAACACATTTGTAAACAAAATGTAAGGGCGCAAACGAGCTGGTGTACATTGCACATGGTTGAAAAAAATCCGAGACTGCAGGTAAACGATACAACACTAAAAAGTCTCTAAAAGAGAGACTTTTCAGTGTTGTGTCGTTTACCCGCAGTCTGGGTGTTTTTTCAACCATAAACATTTGTAACTCACCTCATTTAGAACACTTCTACACATTCGTATTTTTAGTGCATTTTCAATACCTTCTTGGTTATCAAATTACGGAAGGTTCAACTTCTAGCAATTGTTTTCTAGTACTAGCCTTTTAGGACCAATCGAAAATGATACGCTGAAATATTTTTTATAACAGTGGAGTTTTAACTGAAATCACTGGAATGTCTACAGAATGTCAAAATAAGTACATTAAAGTTACGCTTCACATTCAGTTGCAACTTTCAACTAAAAAATTTCGTACACCCTTTTCTAGAGAAAACAATTAAAAATATAGAATTGAAAATCGCGCTTTAACGATAATTTTAAAAGGCGCATATTCGGTGTATTTAAAAACGCCTTTGGACCTTAAGGTAATTTATTCGCATTTTGACCAATAAAACGCTTATAGTAGTAAAGAGTATCCTTTTGATTTTATTTCAAGTTTTCTTTTATATAAAGGACTATAGACTGTTGTGAGCCTATACTCGTGACAAATGTTCGTCAAACGTGAGTTATGTTAATACAAAATAAGTTCAAGTTAGTAGTCCTGTTGTTATGTTAATCTTTGGGGTACCTTTAAGATAAAAAAATGGTTAAGTACAATTTAAATACAAAATATTGTTAACAAATATGTACGCGTATCTGTATATTTGGTTTAAAACTAAACCACAAAAAAATGCATATAATAGTTTTTCATACCCTTGTAAATGGGAAGTTCGTAGTAGTAGTCATATTCAGCGTCCGAATTTTTGTACTGTATATTGCATGTACTGAAATGAAATATAGTAAACAACGTTAATATTTGCATTAGTATAGCCGCCACAATATAAGATGTGATAAATAACCCAAGTTAGCGGCTTCACTGCGCTGCCGGCCTAAATTCGTTTTATAAATTAATAATAGAAATTTTTACAGTTACTCCTTCCAAAATCAACCTCACCTAGTAGCTGAAAGCCGAAGCAACAAGAAGCACAATATTATATGACAGGTGACATGAAGCTTACTAAACTCGTTCAATCCAAAATATCAAAATTGATATAGCTATTTACAATATATTGAAAAAGAAGAGTCACTGCACATCACACTCCCTATTAAAACAGTGTCATATTTCTTTTTTAAACTATAGATGACTTCATACTCAACTAATAGGTATACGTAATATGCATATTTCCTCTCAGCTATCATCGTCATGTCACTCGGTGCGTCTTTATGGGAGGGTTTGTGGATGAAAAACTTGCCTTAAGATCGGTTTTCACAAAGCTTGTAATGTGAATTTCTACCTTCAATTTGTTTTTGTTTAGTTAGATTATGCGATAAAAAAGCAAAACGGCTGCGAGGTCGTGTATAGTGAACCATTATCGAACTAAACGTATTTGTTCATGAAAATGTATTATAACCCAGTTTGATGGAAATCCCATCGTTTATTCCTTTATGGGGTATTGCTATTGCTTAGGTGTGCGGGATGATAAAAATACACACGCACAAAGAACCAATCTAAAGTAATAGTGCTGCCGCAGTTATTTGTGCGACCAAAGTGTTCATCGGGGAGCAAAGCAAGTATTAAAAAGAAAAAAAAACTTCTTTGTTCGGTACACGCAGCGAAAATTGCTCGAGATGGTACAGCTGTGCCCTCGACACAGCTTTTCCATGCAAGAAGACGAGAAGATCGCGCGAAGGGCTAAATGGAAGAAAAAGAAACTGGCCTAGGAACTGTGTGGAGCGCATGTTCGTGTGCTTCTTTCACAGGGGTTTCAGTGACGTCAAAACAGCGAGCTCGGATTGACTTTGATTGGAAGGGTTGTGGCTAGACCTTAATGCTAGTTGCATGACAAACTTCCTTGAGGTCTACCCACTATAGTTCTAAGCAGAACCAATCAAAGGTCGCAGTTCTGACGTCACCACAACTCATGCGCAAGGACAAAACAAACTTGCTCTCCGCACAGCAGAGCAGTGCAAAAGAAGGTAACCAAAGTCGGACTGATTAACGTGTAAAACATAATACACACACACAAAAAAGATTAAAAAATATCTAAAAAAAACGTTCAAGCGCTATTCCACTAATAAATACAGCAGCCGATTTTGAGGGAGAAACAATGCGTGAAGTATTTCAAGTTAATTACTAGACGTACAAAAGTAGTTATCTTTGTAAATCGCCACTTCTTTACCTTAATTAAATAAAGGAACAAATGAGTGGCGAATATTTAATTAGGTTCCTTTTAATGCTTTTCGGTAGAATTGACACCAGGTGCGTTATAAAGTCGTAATCACAAACTAAGAGGACGTCTCCAGTTATTAAAATCAATTACTTACTTTAACAACTTCACTCGTTGATTCTTCTTTAGGCGGTTCCAGTTAGAAGGAAAGCTGTAACAACAAAACTCTTTTGAGCCATATTCAGTCAACGTGACTATTGCGTCTTTATAAATGCTGACAAACTGTCTCGTGGACTATAATAATCACGTGGCAAGTAGCACTCGCGGTTCAGTAAGAATTCGGTATTTGTCAACCGTATGAAGGGCTTTGTTGCCACGAGCGAATTAGAAGGCTACCAAGAAATAATAGTTGAGCGTTACAGCTAGTTTAGCCAGTGTTCAGCGAGTAATTAGCTTCTCAGCGCCACGGACAAATCCCATTATTGCCGACCGTCAGAGCTAAGGATGCACTTACGGTCTTGGAACACCAGTGAACCCAACAAGAAAAAGAATCGTAGCACCTAATATAAATGAAATGCACATCCCGATCAAGGTTCAGCGCATGAGCCACTTATCTTTTCGAGTCAGCTTCGCTTCTTACCCCTGAATAGATAATCACCCTCTAGCGCCGCCCAAGTATGAGCTCTGAAATATTATTTTTCCGGTGACTTTATAATCGTTAATTATTCCTTTAGCTACTGAAAATTAGACGTTTTACTAACATTGAAACGCTTCAGCCACGCCTGGTGAACACGGATGTTATTGTCACCAGACGTCGAAGCATTGTAGAAGGTAGGAGGCTCGTGATGAAGGCGGGACAACTGAAGCTGCTCCCTGTCGTTCTCCCTTGTCTGTGATTATAGTGTTTACACCAGTTAGCTTAAAGGGCAACTCCGGTCCATAGTTTCGATTTTGCGATTATGACTGTTTTTAGCGCAGTCAGCGTCCCTGAATTACAAGGTGTTATTTGTTTCTCGGTATTGTGCGTAGTTTAAAAGTTATCGACGCCTCAATGTTTTGTTTGGGGCGCTGTCGACAAAACCGAAACTAGCCGCTCGGGGCCCCGGCAACACTAAAAATCAGCCGCTAGGCGGACTTGACGTCACGATCGTCCTCGTTCAACGAGTACGCGGTCCAAGTGGCACCTGCCTCTGTGGCGCTAGTCGTTTAAAGATGAAAGGTAAGCTGTTTTTGTTTCAATTCTGTATACATGGTAGATATCCAGCATATGTTGCAATAGTTAGTGCGTATACCCAAAAGCTAGCGACTGGTAGGTGAGTGAACTCGTTCGGCGCCGATGTAGGATGCCGATCTCACTACCCCTTCGCTTCGACTACGGTAGTGGTTATGGCGTACACCAAAATCAATACCGTAGTCGTTTATTTCGCTAAAACGGCGGAAGTAACTTTCTGCGGCAAAATACCCTGATCCTTTGTTGCGGTTTGTATGAGTGGAACGCGCGCGCGGCAGGCATTGATTAACTTTGTACCCAGCGGCCGTCGCCGTGCGTGCGCTTGTCCGTGCTCGTCTCTAGGTCTAAATTGTCATCGGGGTTCCGTGGATGGAGCGGCATTGCTCTATACGCCGCGCTACCGTTGACGTAAAGTACTCGGGGGGGGGGGGGGGGGGGCTTGCCGTGCGTGCATTTGTCCGTACTCGTACCTAAGCTTCTCACTTTCGCGCTGGGGCTAGTCCCACACACGAAGCTTTGGAGTCCTCCGGCGCGGGCCGCGGCGTCTGAACATACGTGTGCTGGGCTGGATACGTTTGTTTCTTCGTTTTTTTTCTTCTCAGGCGCGTAAAAAGCGAGTTTTTAAGTTCCGAGACTGTAATTTACCACATAAGTTCGTCTAGGTGGTGGATCTAATTTGTGAAAATATCAAAAGAAAAGGCTTTCCGCACTCAAAAGTCACAAAAGAAACACACAAAAAAACTTCCGATTGGAGCTAGTTATAGGTTGTAGTCTGCATGCCCACCATTCCCCATTCAACGAAGCATGAATGCTCCATGTTCAACACTGCATTTGACAATGACTTCTTTATTGATCTGGGTACTTTTATCATGTTTACCTTTCGTGTAAGACATGCCACTTAGTAAGCCGAAGCTCATTGCTTTGTTGACTGCATGTTTTACCTTACGTCTTCACTGTAGTTCGGCTGGAATCATCCTTCTCACTAATTTAATCAGGACCTATATCCAACACCCACAAATCTTCTTTTTGTTTCTTTTTATCTCTGTCTCTTTTCTTTATATGGGATAAATAAAGCATTTGATTTTGAATCCCCGCATCAAGATCGTGTGCCAATATCCAAACTAGCGGGCTCCTTTTTTTTTTTAGCAGACGGGTTGTTTTGTGAAGACATCGAAGACCACGATAGCTGGAGCCTTAACCCATATGCACATAACCCACTGCCACGTGCTGACGAACTTCGCAGGAAGAGTGTTTCTCGCTGACACCATGATGCGAGCGAGTGCGCACCGAGGCGCTCGCTAAAACGAGTCTTGGAGTCCTCACAAGCAAAAAAACAAAGGGCTATATTGAAGCTGCACGGGCTACAGATAAAACCAGCGGCTAAACACGCCAATCACCAGCCGAAGTAGCGGCGGTAGCGTCTCAAAGAAGTGCACTTTACGCCGCTCGACAGCGCAACAAACAAACCCACCCGGACTGGAAAAAAAGAGAGAACGACTGTGACGTCACGGCCCAAGCTTGCTTTAGCGATCGGTGACCCGCTAAGGAGCGGCTGCTCGCAGCGGGTCGCATTTTGATTATCGGCATTACTTGGGATAATCAGCGGCACCAGTAATTTGTTTCCTTTTGAATTTCGGCCGAAGTTGCCCTTTAACCAAATAGTGCATTTGTAAAGGCGGCACTCTAGCCTAGTTCTTTTGTTTCTAAAATATAAACCAAACTTAAATATAAAATCAGCTCAAAATTACAGCTTTGTGTAGATCATCGCTTCTTTAGTGAAGGAGCAGAGAAGCCAGTTAGTCATATTTACAGGGGATTCTCCCGAAAGAGAAATTAAAAATACATAACATTTATATTATACGCTTTATAATACACTCTCAATTAAACACCTTTAAAATTCGTTTTAAAATTATAACAAATATTGTCGCGCGCAGGGCTGAGCAAGCAGCTCCCGGTCACGAAATCCTAGAAGATACGCGTTTATTTTTACTCAGGGCGTAACTTCTACCATTTCGTCTTTGTTTCTAGTTCTTCAAAGCGCCTGTTCATTCTCACCCCAAACGCTCGATGCTCGAACCTTCTGGACCGAATTTTTGCGAAGCCGACGCACACTAGAAGAAGCTGCCCGTGACCTTGTCGAGTCAGAAGAATAAACGCGAATCTTCTAGAATTTTGTTACCTGGCGCAGCGTGCTCGGCCCTGCTCGCGGCATTAACTCCCCGTCGATGAACCCCCCCAAGCTCAGTGCCACGGAACGACGACAGCTCAGTACCCCCTCGCCGATACAGCGACTGCTTTGCGTCGACGTCGAAAGTGCGCCAAAAAACATTTGCGAAACATCGCATCGTTGCCATGACAATGCGTTCCCTGTGCATCGACTGCCCTACATAGTCTCCCCAAAAGAAAGAGAGGCGATTCATGAACAAGTTCAAGACTTGCTCAACGACGACATCATTCATTCTTCAAGCAGCCCGTGGGCCTCTCCAGTCGTACTTGTGAAGACGAAAGACGAAACAATTGTATCGACTACCTCGACGACGTCGTGGTATTCTCGGCCAACTTCGACGAGCACTTGCGATGCCTTCGGGCCGTTCTTGAGTCAATCACGACCGCCGGACTCACGCTCAAACCGATGAAGTGCTGGTTCGCTAACAGCGAACTGAAGTTTCTAAACCACGTTGTGAGCAACGGAAGGTGTTCATGCTGACCCTGAGAAGACTCGCGCCGTAGCGGCGTTTCCACTGCCCACGGACATGAAGGCCGTCTCAAATTTGTTTGGGCTTTGCGTGTACTACTAACAATTCGTTCGGGATTTCGCAATAAGTTTTCCGCCGCTCACGCACCTCACGAAAGACGCCGTGAACTTCGAATGGGGTGGAGAATAACAACATGCATTCGACAAGCTGAAGCGACGACTCCAGTCACCGCCGATTCTCTGCCACTTCAGCCAATCAGCTGATATGGAAGTTCACAGGGACGCCAGCAATACAGGACTTCGAGCGGTGCTGGTTCAAGACATGAGGGTGCAGAGTGCGTGATCGCGTACGGTGGCAGGACGCTGTCGGACGCGGAACGCAATTACTAGACGACCGAGTAGGAATGTCTGGCCGTCGTCTGGGCCACCACATTATTCCACCCGTACTTGTGCGGGAATCCATCTCGAGTGGTCACCGAAAACACAACTCGTGCTGGTTAACGAGCCTGACTAGACAAGGTCACGGAAGCTCCTTATCTAGTCTGCGTCGGTGCCGCGAAAATTCGGCCCAGAAGGTTCGAGCATCGAGCGCTCGAGGCGAGAATCAACAGGGACTTTCGAGAACAAGAAACTAAGACGAAATGATAAAAGTAACGCCCTGAGTAAGAATACTCACGCCCTGCGCGCGGCAATATTTGTAAAAGAATCGCCTTGTGTGATTTTGCGCCATAAAATTCATTCATATTGTCACCAATACCAATTAGCAAAAGGGTGTATAACTGAGAAACCTAAAGCCTAATCACGTGAGCTGATGCCGAAAAAAATACAATTACTGTTGTCGCGGGAGTCCATGTTGGCGTAACTGTGGGTCGAGCGCTAGCGAAAGGATTCCTTGATGCAGCGTGCTGCGGCTGCTTTTATGCACACTCTATACTCAAGAAGGTTCTAATCTATAACACACGATTACTGTGTGAATCAATTAAAACATTCGAGTGAAGTAACAAACATAAAAACAAAAACCAGCTTAATAAACAAGAGTCATCCGCGTGAGAGCCACGTGCGCAGTCACCTTGGTCACGCACGACCCTTCTCCTTTATTGCCCTTGGATATGAGCGTGGTATTAGTCCTCCTATTAAAACCGAATTTTCTAAGTGTCAATCAAGTAAACAAAAACTGCAACAACAGTAGTTGTGTTCTTTTAAGATTCAAAATAGTGTTTCAGAAGTTTCTCTCTTAGACTGCGGAGCCAAAACAGTGTCCAAACTGACAAGCGCTTCCCGGGCTAGATGTCGGCGTTTCGACAACAAACATTGTACCATGCAGAGACAAATCGGTTTTCCACTTGGATTCTGACCCTTGCATCTTGTCGGACCTCCCTCGCACGTTGAGAAATCAAATCAACATCGTGGTTGGTGTCGTCAATTGGCTCGTGCGGTAGCATTGTGTCGAACATAGTGGTTACTCTCCTTCCGCGCACCAGCTGTAACGGCGTCATTTCAGTAGTTTCTTGAAACACCGTGTTGAACGCGAAAGGTAACGTACGCCATCATTTCATATCACGCTTTGTTCTCGACGTCTACTTGCAACGCAATTATGTCAGGGATAGTCTTGTTTAGTCCCCTGACAATCGTTGAGTCTGTGAATAAGTTGCTGTTTTTCCTCAATGGCGAGTATGGCTCAAATGAAGAACCTATTGACTGTTCTGAGCCATGCCCTCTAAAAAAATGTGTAGCCATTACATCCCTCGCCACATATAATACACTACAAAACTTTAGTTCGACGCACAAAGCACTGACATCAAACTGACGGCCCTACCATTTACGAGAGGCTTGATGGCGGTGCGATAGGGCATATTAAACCTCTAAAGTACGTTTTAAAGAGTACAGATAAAGAACACTACGGTTTTGCAGTAATGTCAAGAAAATACCGATTACTTCTTTTGCAGTTAGTCACACGCACATTAGCTAATAAAGCGCTAGTATTATTAGGTACTACTCAAGATTTTCAGCTATATGGATATTTCCTGGCCACCTAATACGTTGTAGGTATGCGCAGTAGACCATATCAAATGACTGTGTTGGCACCCCATTGCACCGCGCGTATGCGGACCGGCAGTGCGCATTCCTTTTCATTTGCACCTTCTTTGAAGGACCTCACGACTTTTACGTCGTCATTGACGTCCTTCTAGAGGTCGTCCCACACGTCGTCTTCAAATTCGTCGCCTAAGACGTTGTCCTCGACGTCGACCTAGACGTCGTTCATGAGGTCGTAATAAAGGTCATCCTTGAGGTCGTTCTAGAGGTTGTCCTAGACGTCGTATTAGACGTCGTTGTTGAGGTCTTCCAAGAGGTCGTCCGAGTGGTCGTCTTAGAGGTCGTTCTAGATGGCGTCTTTCAGGCCGACCTCCTGGACGTCGTCCTCGCTGTCGTCCTAGACGTTGTCCTTGAGGTCATCCTAGAGATCTCCTTAGAGGTCGTCCTTGAGGCTGCCCTTCACGTTGTCCTACAGGTCTTCCGTGACGTCATCTTCGCCGTCGTACTATACGTTGTCCTTTGACGTCGTCTTCGAAAATGTTGTCCTAGACGTCGTCTTCCTAGACGCTAAATTTAGCAGAAAAATCGACGTCGCGACGTATGCACCAATACAGTTTCCCCGCTAAAATTGGCGGTGCGCAACAATAAATGCTATCGCATTCGTAGATAATTACCTCTGTGTGTGTGTGTTTTTTTTAGTAAGTTGTAAAAGTCGTTTATTCAGCCGCTTGTGAAATTCGGTACCGTCGGTTCAACGTCAGTGCGCTGTACGTTGAACTGAATTTTAGGGGTGTATTATATGTGACAAGGGGTTACGCATATGTCATTTTTTGTAATGTGTGAAGGTGGACCCGCGGTTGGTGATAACGACGTCTGGAATGCCTTGCCCGAAAACCATAGATTCGACAAAGAACTTAGCAGCTTCCACAGCAGTCTCGAAGGGAAGGGCCCTCGTCTCGGCGTATCGCGTCAGATAGCCTGTTGCGACGATACTACTTTAGTGGTTTCCCGACGCCGACGTAGAGGAATGAACTGAACAAACCTCATTGTACCACCGGTTTCCCAGTGGTGGGATGGGCTAAAGATGCAACACAGGCTGTGCGGGCGGCATCTTTCATTGTAACCACTCCAGTAGGTTCGGGTGTAGTAACGGACGAACTTCGAGAGTCTCGGTCAGTAGTAGATTTCGCTAATGCCTGGTAGCTTGCGACTATAGCCAAGGTGTCCGACGGGCGAATCGTCGTGGCAAGCCTAGAAGATTTCCTCACGTTGCTCCTCCGGCACAAAAAGAACTCACGGCCAGTCGCCAGTTTAGAAGGCATACTTGTAGAAAACACCAGTTTGCAAGCAAAAAGTAAGTAGCATACGCAAAAAAAGAACCGCGCCTTCTTGCCAATCCAGGTGTCTATCACCTCGCTAAATTCCGAATCCTGGCGCAGCCGGTTTGCCATATCTATCATGTTTAGTGCTGCATGAGAAACATGTTCGTGCTCGACTGAGTTTGTCCGCATTGATGGCACAGGAGCTCCAGACAGGCAGTAGACGTCGTTGTGCTGCTTATGGTCTGACTCATAGGCTATCGAAATGTTGAATTCTTGCAGCTGCAGGCTCCACCACGTTAGTAACCCCGCGGGGTCCTTGAGGCTGGCAAACCAACACAGCAAGTTGTAATAAGTGACCCTATATCCCCTTCTCTAGATGTGTGCATACTCCAGCGCGGCCTTGAAATAATCAGCGAATCGTGGATCACTCGGTTGATGGAAATCAACATTACGAAAACAAAGTCTCTAACTTTCACCATAAAATAAATGTTGATCGCCACGCGTGCGCAATTCGAGAGAACCAGATTGAAAATGTCCCATCAATCAAATATCTCAAATACTATAAATAAAATGGAACAAATAAAACAGGTGATCGTCATTGAGAAGAATAAAACTACGAGTGTTGATAAATGTTGTTTACTCACCTGCTTTTAATCAAAGTAAAGAGGAAAAAGCCGCTTTTCTTAGGGTCCGCTAACTTGTACTGTATAATAATGGGAACCACATCCTTGCACAAATCCTTGTATCTTGAATAGCCTTAGTATAAAACAGCGCAAAGGATTATAGCTGGCTTGTTCATATGTTTCATGGCACTTAGCATTGAGGAGCTTTTTTTGCGTCAGGCGTGCATTCAAATCTAGATAAGGACGTACTTCCATTACGATATCTAAAAGAGAGCTCTAACATAATAAACACGTAATTACGATGCCCTACATACAAAACTGCGTTGCCAACCTTTCAGGTGTATTTAAAAATATTCCGACTGTGTAGGCGCCAAATAATTATAACAACTTAACCAGGTATTTCATGTTGAAAACAGACCACTAAACATAATGGTGTCCTTTAATTATAATTGCATTAAATTATTAGACCAGAGAAATGCCTGTCCGTGCTTTTCATAGCTTGTAATAAAAAAAACTCAAGCTCTTGAGCGCATGGATATGTTACGATGAGGGAAAACAGCCCGAATACTTGTGCATAAAGTTAACCGTACAACATATAAAACACCTCAACGCCCACAAAACGTTAAAACCTTTATCAGTTTTTTTTTTTTTTCACTTGAATTAGTTTTTTTTTCTAATTATGGTTTACCTTGACTAATTAGTTTGGGACTTCACTATTAGTACGTAGATGGGCAATAAAAAACGTCATTTTTATTAAATACTATCTACAGTTTTTTGTGTGGTTATCAAACTGAGGAGTTATTAACCATATAAAAAATAAAATTATCCGATAAAAAGGATCAACGTGTTTTTGAATTTATACTAATAGATAGGTAAAAAGCTGCTGCAAGTGTGGCGGACCTTTCTGTGGGGTATAACGGATGTTTTAATGGCTTTACAGTATTATTCGTGGGGTCTGTATGTTTACACAGCCGGATGTTATTCACACTTTAAGGGTGTCTGTTGTCTCAGCTGTAGATGAGAAATGTCAAAATTTGGCCTGTGCAATACACCCGCAAGCCTGGTAGTCTTAACATAAACCACGCGGTAGTGATACACGACCGCACTCCGGTACGATGCTCATCCAAACAGAAGCGTGCAGGGGTGGGGATTAAACCCAGGATCCCTGTGTTCTGGTGCGTGAGCTTTCGCTACACCTGCTCCGAGCTGAGGTGCGCTAACCCACTCGGCCGCAGATTTCACAGCTTGTTTTATTAAAACCAAACTCGTATTGTCTAAGAGACAACCTGTATAATTAACCTTGTTCTTGTTATATTGGATGTAAGGTGAACTGAATTAATATTATACGAACAACAAGATCACCGACTTTTCCAGTATTTGCGATTGAAAACACTCAAGTCTCAAAATAAGCGCTTCCTGTGTAAACCGCGATACACATGTACGACAAAACCGCCAGACGTGGACACCTGTCACAGGGTGCCCACTAAAACACCCGGCCAACAGCATATCGTACTGCAGTTCACCACACGCCAAAAAGAGACGCAGTGTTCTATGCTGCTAAAAAGAAATGATTAACTTCAATAATGATCGATATTCCCGGTCAACCGTCTCCAATATTTGTAAATGAAGATCTCACTATGTTGAACAAGATGCTCTTAAGTGAAGCGATCAAGGCAAAACAGAACAATAACTGGAAATTTGTATGGACAAAGAATGGAAAGGTTTACGTTAGAAAAGCAGAAAACTCCAGAATTATAGATATAAAAACTGTATCAGATCTTGCAAAAATTACTTAGGACGCCATGGCAGACGTAAATTTCAACTTTCCTGAACCAGAAGTACCATGTGGCTATTACAACGCAGACACCTTTAACAAAATTAACATTGTTGATTAAATAGGCATCTCCACTTTTCATATGAATGCAAGAAGCTTGCAAAATAAAAGATGATATCGAGATATTTTTGACGCCCCTAAAAATTCAGTTCGATGTACTAATGTTTACAGAAACATGGCACTCAGCCAAAGCATTACCAGTGCAATTCTCCAGCTATACATGCCTACATATCGATCGAGATAACAAGCCCGGCGGCGGTGTTGCTATCTATCACAGGTCAGTGCTACAAATGACCGAAATCGATAAATGCTCTGTATCTACTGCTGACATTGAGTGTCTTGCTGCGCAACACCGTGACACATGCTTCGTAGTGATATATCGCCCCCCCCCCCACCGGAAAGTTTGCGAAATTCTGTTCCAATCTTGAAAGCATGCTCACATATCTTTTGCATCAAAACACCAAAATAATAATAATGGGAGACATCAATATTGATTTACTCTCTGACACGAGCAATCGACGCCAACTTAATAATGTAATAGAGTCCTATGGGTGCAAGAACTTGATAAGTTTTCCAACAAGAGTAACGTTACAGAGGAGCACGCTTATTGATGTTTGCATTACAAATATTAACCAATCGCACGCTGTGCCTGGAGTATTCCTTGCCGATATGAGCGATCATTTCCCCTTATTTTGCTTTATATCACATTTTGGAAATGGTCATGATTTACCTCAACCGGGAACTAAATTTTTTTCAAAAGATCAATCAACATATCATAGGAGTCATTTCACAAAATGGTTTCTGATACTAACTGGGACAGTGTGATGACTAGTCGCGATGTTGATGAATCCTATCTCGCTTTCTTGACAGCTCTTAAGAAGTGCAATGACGCAGCGTTTCCTCTACAAAATTTAGAACACGGCGATATAAGCGAAGAAAACCATGGATATCGAATGAATTGTTGCAACGCATCAACAAGAAAAACAGACCTTTCGAAAAGTTCCAAAATGTAGGGATAGCTGCGTACTACTAGAATATAAGCAATTCAGAAATGCACTGAATGTTCACATAAAAAAGCTCAATCGCATTACCACGTTAGCAAGTTTAATAACATTCAATATGATCCTAAGCGTACCTGGAACGCTTTAAACACTATCATCAAGCCCAATTCTAACCATACGCCCCTTAATGAACTGCAGATTGGGTCAGGCGTCTTCAGTGGACGTGATATGGCAGATGCCATCAATGATTATTTTATAAACGTTGGTGCATACCATCGCCCGAATACCAGGTCATCGAGCATTTTTCCACGAGCCCACCTAGACCATACTATTATGCTGAATCCTGTCACTTATTTTGAGGTTGAGTCTGTCATA
>JAZHYW010043578.1:0-29277 GCA_037355805.1 Ixodes ricinus
ATGCAACAGGATTGTCACCGGTCAATACAATACATTCGCTTCAGAGGAAATGCATGCACAAATGTTGTGCCATCTTGACTGTGATATTACAGTCGCAATATCTTTGAGCTTATCAGTAAATTTAAAAAAAAGGCTGCAAAAACCACTAGTGTAGGATGTCTATGAATAGCGATAGAAAACGTTATGAGACTCACAACGAAGCTCACTGTGAAAACAGCAACGAAAATTTTGAGTAAACACTTTATTTTGTTAATTAAATTTTCCCGCGAAATTCAAGCGGGGAAAGTTAATTGGTACATAGTCCGTGAAGTCGGAATATTCTTCCGCTAAATTTAGCGGTGAAACTGAAAATGTGGCGGTCAGCAAAATGGGGGGGGGGAAGCCAAAGAATGGCTGTCAGATTGAACACTCTGAAAGAAATTGCAGGACCAAGAAGAGCCTTGTTTAGATATTTACCTTTTTGCAAATAATGTACTCTATCACCTTAGAAATAATTAGGAACCACATAAATACGACGGGGTCAGCTGTTGGCTTTATCTGTATCATATATGAACTGAAAATCGCACATGGTTTTCGCAAGTAGCATATAGACGATGTTTGAAGGCCGCTCTCGTAATAGAGGCAGAGTGCGGGTATTCAGGGGCAGACTGTCCGCTCACAACAGTCCGGGAAAACTCCAGTGCCTCGTTCCAGATGGCAGTTGGGTGGTTTTATGGCATCTATGCAGCTGTGGTCAACAAATGGAATGAGGTATTAGTTCACAAGTTAGAAAAAAAAAAAAAAACAGGACCTTGCGGTTGCTTCGACACTGACTCTGGGGAACACTCACTGACTCAAGCAAGCACGTACACCAGCTTTCTGTGCATTGACTACCTTGAATGCACGCATATATTGACATTTGTGCATCAAATGAATCTGCTGGAATAACAGGAATAATAGTGCTTTTTTTGTTCTGAAGAAACCCGTGATAGAGAAGAGTCATAAAACAAATTAGAGTGCATTGCAAAAGAAATAACACCGGAGCAAAATATGAATAAAGCGATTGATAAATCTCTTCGATTGCATCATTGGCACATTATCTCTATTGCTTTTGTTCTGTGGTTAGGGGTGTTGGCAATTTTGAATAGAAAAAATTCGGAGCATCAAAAATGATATTCTTTCATTGCTTTTAGGTAGCTTGTGTAACCAGGGTAATTTCCTCCTGTATCGCTTTGCAAGCTGCAAGAATAAGATGTTTAATGATAGCGGTCTAAAAATACTCAAACGCAAAATAAACGTTGAAATCTATAATAAAGGTTCAGTTTAAAATTGTATATCATATATAAATTAAATTATGTATCATACAGCGACGACTTGTTCCTTTAAAAGTAGCGATACCTCTAAATTCCGTAATTGTGTTTTAAAACTTACAAAAAAAAAGTGTGGTTCCTCTGTTCTGTAAGCTAAATGTTGCCTTTGTTTTATGTGTTGGAGCTCAAAACCAAATCAAGCAACAGCGCTCACCCGAACCAGGTAAATCGTTTTGATTCCAATTGGCACAGCCATTGTTGGCACGGATCAGCCAGGTTTATATGCTCGCCATCTGCGACGGAGTAATTCCCATACGTGCATTTCCCTGCAGAAGAAAAGAGATTATTTTGGTTTAGTATTAAGAGATCGCGAATCTCCATACACCTCGGTGTTTCTTTCAAATTTTTTCCTAGTCCGTAAACAAGACCAAAATATTGTGCTAAACATTTTTCAGTTGTAGAGCATCACCTTTAACCCTTTCTTGAAAATCGGGTATAAGGAAGAATAAAATAAATTTTATATATCTAAATCAAAAGCGTCGGGTGTTTGGAAGAAAATGCAGCAGTGTTTTTATCACCTCAAAAATAAATTATACAAAACGCCGTCTTCACCCAATGTGTTGTACTAGCGTTTGGGACTACAGGTGCAGAGTTTCAGAACTTCACATGATTTGATTAAAAAGGCATAAATTGTTGTCGAAAAGTTTCATTAATAAATGAGATTTGTTCATTGTATCGGAAGCCATTGTTATTGATTCATCGCAGGCTTTGCTGGGCGCCATTTTCTCATTGAATATTTCCGAAAATTGCTTATATGTTTTGAATCAGACAACAGTAAGCTCTTAAACTTTGGCATTGGGTCACAACTACTAACACTACATTTAGAGAAATAGTAAGAAATCGGCGATGCGTGGTTAAGTTTTGGCACAAAAAACAAACACGGTTAATTTTTTCCTATACGTGTGGATATCTAAGAAAAACAGCGCTTGGACAAACACAAATATTGAAAGCTTTAAAAACGTTTGGCACCTACCGTCTACGATTTCAACATCACTAAATGGTGGTTCGGCCAGGGAAAGCTTGAAGGTTGAAGCAGAGGCCACGAGGCCTAAAAGTAATGCTGTCGGGAGTTTCATCTTGGCGTCTTGTTGCTTTCTAATGCTGCTGAGGTCTCAAAGAGTTATCCTTGCTGCGGCAGTACTTATAGTCCGATTTCAGCCTCCAAGTTTGGCCTTACTGGCGTATCTCTTGGAGGAAGACGTCCTCATCTCGTCTTACATGTATCCCTCAAGTCGTTTTGAGACAAGGCGCTAAATTTTGTAAACACTGACCCCTTTGCACTCCGGTGGTTCAAGTGTGGCTAACCGGACTCGTCTTCCATGCGATAATAATTTTCTTTTGATGTCTCCACAAAAAAAAACAAAGCCTAAATAGTTTTACACTGTCATTGGAATAGAGTAAAACACGTACAAAAGAGAAAATATCCATGCAAGGTTATATTCATTCATGCTCTAGCGGCTTGATTGCTCGTCATGAAGTGTTCCTACCATGAAAAAATATATCTGTGACAGATTGATCTAGCTTGCTGTAATAGAGTTGCATTTTTGTAAATGGAACAAACCAAGAAAACAAAAATGGCACTAAGAACGGCTCGACTGAGAGGAGGCATGAAAGCAAGGGGAGCTTATATAGAAGTGATGGGTCAACAGCTTCCTTGATAATCTTACGTAGAAAGGGTAAATAATTTAAAACGACTTCAATTAAGCAAAGAGCGTAATCCCAGTTTTTTAAAATAATCCCTCATATTTGTAGTTCCACTCAACCGCAATATGTATGTCACACCCGCAAAATTACCTGAAAAGACAGCTGGTAATACAAATGATGCGATGTTTGTTTGACTGAATCTACAGGGAATGAGTGCAAACATGTCTTGTTAATTGGTATCTCGATTTGTTTTTGTTCTCGCGACTTGAGGTTTAATCTAATTTGTTTTGAAGGCTACCTAACCGACCTTTTTCTTTCGAAAATGCACGCAATCTCACAGTTGCTGCGTCAATTAGCCGAGTCCACCATTGTTTGGGCCCGTATCCTGAGCCTATATTGGACACGATAACTGCGCCGTGGTTCAGAGGGAACTCGAACTCAATCACGCGCTTCATGTCCAAGCAATGGGGGCCACCAAAGTTGCTCTTTAGAGTTTTCAAAAGGGTATAGTGCACCCAATTAGCTGATTGGTATAGAGGGTATGACACATATGTGTTGGTTCAGTCTCAGACTGATTTTGTCACACAAAACTTTGACTAGAACGTAAAATCAAGAACCCGCTGTTGGCAACTTCACCCAGGATCGAATTAAGAGCATAGAGACCTTCTTAAAATCGATTTAAAGTATCGACTTCATCACGCTATACTCACTGACACCACAAGAAACGTCAAGCGTGCTCAGTCCAGAGCATCTTATTATCGCTCTGCAGTCAATGCGTGTGCGATATTAGAGAGTTATAGCGGAATGTCTTGATCCCTCCGACCAAATAAAATACAGAGTTTTAGGGGACCGTTTTTGCACATTCGGTACGGTACGAGACGCTTTCCGGTAGGAACTGCGCATGTGCTACCGCAGAAAATTCGCACATGCGCAGTGCGTACCGGAGGGTCGAAGTGGAGAGGTCCGGGATTCGAACCAGGGACATCCCCTTTTCCAGTGGAGAGGAGCCTGTTTAGAGGTCAACGAGGTAGTGTTGTCTCTTGTAATAATGATGCGACACGACTGTCACCGGTGAATACAATAAATCCGCTTAAACATGCAGGCCTAAATGCACGCACAATTGTTGTACCATACTTAGTTTGACCGTGATATTACAGTCGCAATTGTTTTAAGCTTATAGGTAAATAAAACACAACAAAAATGGCTGCAGAAACCACTATTTTTGGTTGTCTGTAAATTTCGATAGCATTCGTTAGGAGACTCACGACCTAGTTCGCTGTGAATACGACGACGAAAATTTTTAGTAGAACCTTTATTTTAATATTTCGATTTTCTCGCCAAATTCAGCAGGGAATCTTGATTGGTGCATAGGCCGTGACGTCAGTTTTTCGCCTAAATTTAGTGGGGAACCTGAATTGGTGCATAGGTTACGTGACGTCAATTTCCCGCTAAACTTAGTGGGGAGCCTAAATTGTTCTGCAGGGCCTGTGACGTGAGGTCACGTGACATCAATTTTTTATCCAAATTCAGCGGGGAAACTGAATCGGTGAGTATGTCACGGGAAGTGAGGTCGCGTGGCATCAATCTTCTCGAGAGAATTTAGCGGGGAATTCAATAGGTGCATAAATCGTGATGTAAACGTTTTCGCTAAATTTAGGGGGAAACTGAATCGATGCATAGGCCACATGACGTCAATGTATCCGGAACGTTTAGCGGGTGAACCTCAATTGGTACATAGGTCACGTGATGTGACTTTTCAAAAAAAATTAGGGGGGGGGGGGGGGCTGAATTTGCCTTTAGGTCCCATGACACCAGGTCACACATCAATTTTTCGGCCAAATTCAGTGGTGAAACTTATAAGATGGAGGGTAGGAAGAATTAACGAAATTAGGGGGAGGGAGGGTGGAGAGGAAAGGGGAGGGCGGGAAGCTAAAGAATGATATTGCATTAAAACGCTTGAAATGGCAGGACCAAAGAAAAGGCTGGGCTGGATATTTAGATAGTTGCATATACTGTACAATACACCTCGGAAATAATTAAGAACCACATAAATACGAAGCGAACAGCTACTGCCTTTATTACTATCAAGTATGAATCGAAAATCGCACACAGTTTTAGCAATGTGGCCCATAGGTGATGTCAGAAGGCCCGTGTCGTAATACTGGCAGTGTGTCGGTATTCAGGTGCACACTCGTCCGGTAACAGCAGTCGGGGTAAACTCCAGTGCCTCGTTCCAGCTCGCAGTTGGGTGGTTTTATAACGTCCATACAGCTGTGGTCAACAAATAGGAAAAGGCATTAGTTCATAAGTTCTAAAAAGACAGAACCTGGCGGTTACTTCGACATTGACTCGAGGGGAACTCTCACTGACTTTCTGTGTATTGTCCCGCCTTGAACGCACGCAGATAAATTTACATTGGTGCATCAAATAAATTTCGTGGGGTAACAAAAATAATAGTGGTTTTTGATTAGGAAGTAACCCGCGATTGAGAAGAGTAACAAAACAAATTACAGTGCATTGCAAAAGCAATAGGGATGTGCGAATATTCGAAATTTTGAATACAAATCGAATATTTTCCTTATTCGAAACGTATTCGATTCGAAAATTGCATATCGGAAGTTCCCGAATATTCGGCCAAAACCGAATGTTCGGGAAAATGGCGAATATTCGCACAAACTGCGAATATTCGAGCAAGTAACGAATAATCTGCCTGCCACGCATTCCCCTATGAATATGTTTATTCACTGAGGAAGGCGTATGATGCGTGCGCTATCGGTCTGCTCCATTTCTGCCTGTCCGATGGCAGCAAGACAAGATCAGTTTCGGTTTCTTTTTCAGCGAGCCCTTTGTTGTGTGTCACTTTTATAGCAATATGTGATGTAATTGCGCGTTCTATAAATTGACAATAAAATAAACCTCGAGAGTGAAATATAAATATAAAATAAATCTCGAGAGTAAGTTAGCTAATATAAATGTTTGAAAATTAAAGAAAGAAAAAGCTGAGTGCGAGCAGAAGGTTGCATTGCCATCGACAAAACTCCTGCCACTCCCACGCAGTCAAAACTAGGATGTCGGGAACCTTCCCAGGTTCGAGTTCGACCAAGTTCGACTTTTTTTAACTTTCAACGTGAGGTTCGACAAAGTTCGACTGAAGTTCAACTTTGTGTGCATGCACGAAAATTAAAAAAAAAACTAGTTGATTCTATTAGGCGCAGGAAAAGTGCAAGATTTGTTGGGTTTATTGGCATCACTGGTTCACATTAATAACTAATGAAAGCGTTAAAAGCGCATATTTTCGATTTTATACAGGTATAAACCTTGGTAACCATTCTATAAAATAAGAAATAAACTACCTTCAATATTATTTGTTTCCTAAAATTCGAAATATTCGTGTAGCAGCTGGGCAACACTGTTCATCAAACTTCCTCAAACTTTAGTGAAATTTCGCAAGTTTCTTGAGTGAAAGGGTCTTTCTACTGGCGGAAGTGTTGTCACGGCGCGTAGGGAGCGCTTACTTTCTGAACACGTTGAGCAGTTAATGTTCCTACACGATAATTTGTAATGAGTGGATTACTAGAAGTATCTTTAGCCTCGTTGCAGCTTAGTTAAATGCAGTTGCATTGATTTATATTAAAAAGGCAATCAAACCTGCAGTTACCTCTTGTTTTGCAATTTTTCATTACTGGACACCAATTCGATATTCGATTCGATATTCGAAGCCTCGTTTCTTGTCTTATTCGCTTTCGAAAATTTTTATATTCGCACACCCCTAAAAAGCAATAATACCGAGAAAAAAAGAAATAAACAATTGATAAATTTGTTCGATCTTATCATTCGCACGATTATATCTATTTTTGTTTGGTCTTTCACAAAAGGTGTTGGCATTTAAATAGAAAAAAAAACAGGAGCATCAAAAATGATATCCATTTATTGCTATTAGGTAATTTGCGTAACCTGGGTGATGTTCTCTAGTACCGATTTGCACTCCGCAGCAATAAGATGATTGGTGAATGGCGGTATAAAAAGTACTCAATAGACAAAAAAAGTATAGCAGTCTATATCAGAGGTTTAGTTTTAAGTTATGTATCATGTATATATTAAATTATGTATATTACAGCGACAACCGTTTTCCTTTAACAGTAGCTATAGCTCTCTATATTTTGTAATTTTATGTTGCCTTTGTTTTATGGATTGCAGCTCAAAACAAGATGGAGCAACAGCGCCCACCTCAGCACGATGAATCGTTTCGATTCCACTTCGCAATGCCATCTTTGGCACGGATCAGCCAGGTTTAGTCGTTCGCCATCTGCGACGGTGTAATTCCCGTACGTGCATTTCCCTGCAGAAGAAGAGAGATTATTTTGGTTCAGTGTTGCGAGATCCTGAACCTCTACACACCACCGCGTTTCTTCCGAATTTTTCTCCTAGTGCATAAACAAGATCAAAATACGGGACTGAAGTATGTTTCAGATGTAGAGCATCAACTTTCACCCACTCTAGAAGGAAAAAATAATTAAATTTTATATATCTAGATCAAAGGTGCAATGTGTTTGGGAGAAATGGTAGCAATGCTTTTATCGCCTCAAAAATAAACTAGACAAAACGCAGTCTTCACCCAAATTTGTTGTACTAGCAGTTTGGGACTACAGGTGCCAAGTTTCTGGAACTTGACATGATTTGATTAAAAAGGTATGACTTTGTTGTCGAAAAGCTTCACTAAGGAAATGGGATTCTTTAATTGTATCGGACGTCACTATCTCGAATCATCGCAGGCTTTGCTGGACGCCAATTTCTCATTGAATCTTTCTTCTTGTAACTTTTGTATCAGACAATAGTAAGCTCTTAATCTTTGGCATCTGGTCAGAACTACTAGCACTATAATCAGTGAAAGAGTAAGCGATCGGCAATGCTTGATTAATTTTTGGTACAAAAAACAAACACGGTTAATTTTTTTCCATGCGCGTTGATATCTAAGAAAAACAGCGTTTGGACAAACATAAATAATGAAAGCTTTAAAAAAAGGTTGGCACCTACCGTCTACGATTTCAGCATCACTAAATGGTGGTTCGGCCAGTGAAATCTTCAAGATTGAAACTGAGACCACGAGGCCCAAAAGTAGTGCTGTCGGGAGCTTCATATTGGCGTCCTGTGTCGGTTTCTAATGCTACTGAGGTCTGAAAGAGTTATCGTTGTTGTGGCAGCACTTATAGTGAAATTTAAGCTTCTAAGTTTGGCCTTAATTTCATATCTCTTGGAGCAAGATGTTCCCATTTCGTTTTACAGATACCTCTCAAGGCGGTTTGAGACAAGGCGCAAAATTTTGTAAACACTGTCCCCCTTGCACTGCGGTGGTTCAAGTTGGGCTAACCGGGCCCGTCTTCCATGACAATATTAATTCTTTATTTTGATGTGTCCATAAACAGAACAAAGCCTGAATAGTGGTACACTATCATAGGAATTTAGTAAAACGTGAACAAAGAAAGAAAGATACATGCAGACGTATTTTCAGGAAGACAGAGGCTCAACGACCGGTCTCAGTGATGTCTACGTTCGAACTGGCCCACGGTGCCCAGCACGGGCCATGAGAGCCATGGGTGATGGCGATGATAGTGGCGATATGATGATGCACGATGACGATGATGGGGGTCTGCATCATATTACACCCCTCCTCGGGGAGGGGGGATGTGGAGGGGAACTATTGCGGAGGTGGGTGGTACAGTTTCCAACGGTTCACGTGTAGAACTTCGGAAGTTCGACGGCGGCCATCCGAGGAGGAAGGAATGGGCTCGGCGAGGTACGAGACAGGTGATGTTTTCTCGGTGATTCGATAGGGACCGATGGACTTGTGCAGGAACTTGTCCACTCGGTCAGGTTCTCAAGCCGTAGTCCAAACCCAGCACAAGGTAACCAGAGGGTAAGAAGTGTTCGTGTGGTGCTTGTCATAGCGGTCCTCAGTGACCTGTTGATACCGCGACGTGTGGAGCTGGTGGCATCCCTTTCGATCCTTTTCGAACTTTCGAATTTATTACGCAGCAAGCTTCGATGCCTGTCGAACTCTCGAACCTGATAGACCAAACAATTTGACAATTTTCGAACTTTCGAGCTTTTTGCACTAAAAGTTTCGAAGCTTTTCGAACTTTCGAATTTACTGCGCTAAGGAATTCGATAATTTTCGAACTTTCGAACTTATTTATCCAGATAATTTGAAAAGTTTCAAAATTTAGAATGCTGAAAAGTCAAAAGTTTGACGAACTTTGAATTTCTAGGGTAAAGGTCGAAGTTCGTCAAACTTCCAAAGACCGGCGGACAGTTTCATTTGAATTCAAGCAGTAAGGTACATTCGTAATTTTTTCCTTAAACTTTTACATGCGGTGTCGCGTTCCTTGCGAATGACAATGCCGTTTATTTCAATCTTCTTGCATGCTTAGTTTTAAGGAAATAAATTCCCGAAGGACCGAGGAAGGACGACGGGTTTCTGACGGTTGTCGTTTGTGCCATATTTGAAGCGCGCTATAGCCGAAGCTATTTATGGTAGAGATGTTAAACATTTTAAGAATGATCTATGTATAGCCTATGTAAGTGTCGTCTTAAAATATGATTATTGTTATTCAAGAGGAGTTTCGGAGAAATGTCCAAACATGTATCTACAAACAATTATTCCCTAAACTTGGTAATTTTTTTCGTCCAAATTGTTTCAGGTATCGCATTTAAATTAACGCCACAGACAGTACATATCCTTCCCATCTGCCGTATACAAAGTATTTATTGTTCTTTCACGTTGAGGAATAAATTAACTCATAGGGGAAGATTTCTAATATTGTTCAAATTCAGTACGCCGTTAACAACAAAAAACATTCTAATTTTTTTCTTCCTTTTTTACGTTCCTGGGACCTGTTTCTTTTAGCCTGTACACATATTGGTAGGAAAACTTGTTTCAAAGTTCTGAGCCTCTGAATTCGCTAGAATACAACACTTCCGGCGGGTTCTTGATAGTTTTTGTTTCTCCTGTTTTTTACATACGCATTTATTGTTATGTTTCATTTTTTTTA
This sequence comes from Ixodes ricinus, assembly GCA_037355805.1. NCBI lineage: Eukaryota > Metazoa > Arthropoda > Arachnida > Ixodida > Ixodidae > Ixodes > Ixodes ricinus. The sequence goes on from JAZHYW010043578.1 coordinate 10,043, forward strand.
AATATTATTGGCACAGTTATTTAAGTCGCGAAGACATAGCTCTGAACTTCCGAACCACTAAGCATGTGACAAGTAGTGCCTTACGACAACGATTTTCCGACAATGACCATCTACGCGATCTTTTATGCAGTGAAGAGCGACAGTAGCTATAAATATGCATAAATGATTTCAGATTAAAATAAGCTCGGCTACGCACTCTTTCCCCATATTGTTTTCTTTAACAGTCCAAAATATCAAGGGAGGGGGGGGGGGTGACCTAAATTTGGCTCCCCTAACGTCTCCAGTTTTATGCATAAGATTGCTATTCTAAACGTTAGATCAGGCGTTGGGACCTTTTCCCAAATACCTAATGTATTTCACCAGTTTTGGTCAAAAGTAAGGAGTAACGAGTAACGTATTTGATAGCCGATACCGTAAAAAAGTAACGAAAATACTTTAATCGTTAGTCATTAAGAATACTAACGAGTACGTTACTGCATTAGCAAAAAATGTAACGCGTTACCTCCAATACTAGTCGGCACTGGCAAATATTCCAGCACATCCGGGACACTCGTCGACTCATTTATTTGCCTGACCAACTTCGCGCAGTCTAAATATAACACGGTGACACCCAAGCTTTTCTAAACCTGATTAAGTGAAAACCAGTAAGGCGTGAAAATGTTATTTGGAACTGGAAGTGTGGAGGAACATGAAAACCGGACTTCGAACTTTTAAAAATTGGACTTGAAAGAAATTCGAAATCTTCGAAGTTTTTCGAATTTAGCTCTAAAAGAGAATCGAAATCTTCGAACTTTTCGAACTTAACGTAAAAAAAATTCGAAATCTTCGAGGTTTTCGAACTTCATGTCTATAAAAATTCGAAGCGTTCGAATTTTTCGAATTTACGATCCAATAAAATACGAAATCTTCGAATGTTCCGAGCTTCAGATCCTAAGAAATTTAAAAATTTCGAATCCCTTGAATTTTAAGTTTGGTAAGTTCGAAATCTTCGAATTTATCAAACCTTAAGTAAAAATATTTGAAATATTCGAACCCGAACTTTTAGAAACCGTGAAGGCTTCGACCTTTTCGTATTCGAAACTGCACGGTGTTCGAAAGTTGAGAATTCTTTTAATTCGAACCTCGGTCGGTACGAAAATATTGAAATCTTTCGAATTCAAACCTCAGTTCGGTTCCTTTCGGATTCGAACCTAGGGTGGTTCGCGACATCCCTATAGTATAGATGGTATGACATGCAGTGGTGGTTCAGTCTCAGACTGTTTTTACCACATAAAGCTTTGACTAGAACTTAAAATCAACAACCTGCTGATGGCCATTTTTCCAGGGATCAAATGAAGAGCATGGAAATCTTCTTGAAGCGGATTAAAAGTATCGACTTCATCATACTATACCACTGACAGCACAAGAAACGTCAAGCGGGCTGTCCCGAGCATCTTATTAGGGAGTTGTAGTAGACCGTTTCCGCAGCCCGCTAAAGGGGTGTCCAAACAGGATACTACAATCTCACGACTCCTGCAAATCGTTTGCTGCGCTGCGCTTCCGGCCGTCGGGGGGAAACTTCCCTTTATCAAATCTGCCAGGGGAGGCTTCCCCCGTCAAATCTCCCCCTCGCTTCCTCCACGGCGGCCTTGCTCTGCTCATCACGTGGGTCCGGAGAGCCACTCACACGCTCTGTTGGCTGTCGGCAATCGCTCAAGGCCTCCGCCACTTTAGAAGTCCCGAAAACGGGAAAGGGAAGACTCGAGTGTGAGGAGGCAAGCCAGGCGAGCGCGCGTCGTGTCCAAGGTCGTGTCATCTTCCAGAAGTTCTGTGGATTGGATCGGATTCCCGCGGCTCTTGTTCCTAACATACCTCGTATAAACAAACAAACCTGGTTGGTTTGGAGTTTAATAAAATAAATGATATATTCCTAAGTTCTCAGTGTTTCTACATACAACTAAAAGTCTCACTGTTGCGCACTGCACTTTTTTTTTTTTTTGAGCTACGAGCGTGGATTTTGACGAAAAAAGCTGAGCCGGGGCGGCCGAAACGCGCGCTTCGACGCAGGAATCTCTCCAATCCACCCTAAGCCGGACGGACTTTTTGGCCTTCCTGCCGAGCTGACGGCGGTAGCAAGGTCGGCGACTTTGTGATCCGCGGGAGATAGACAGGGATCAGGCATACCATTGGCAGGTGGCGGGTGACGTCAAGTCTGACGAGCACCGACGTCAACGACAAGCGGAGGAGCCGAGAAGGCAAGTCGTGAATTTGAGGCAAGTCGTGAATTTGGCTTGACCGGTGTCCAAACAGACATTCGACCGACGACTGCCGGACGGTTCAATTTTGACGACTTTTGCAGGAGTCGTGTGGCCTGACGACTTTTGTAGCAGCCTGTTTGGACAGGCCTTAAAGGGACACTGACAGGGTGTTTATGCTCTCCGAGGTTTTTAGTTGTACATGACATATGAGAGCGCCCCAAGCAGCACAAATTTTGGCCAAGCAAAGGCCAATGGCTGGGGACGGTTTTGTGGCCAGTGGCCAAAGAGTGGCCATTCACTGGCCAATGCTTGGCCGATGGCTGATGACCAGTGGCCAGTGGCCAATGGCCAGAAAAAGGCCAGTCGTCGGCCAATCACTGGCCACTGTCTGGCCACTCGGCAGAGGACCATTGCCAGCCATTGGCCGATGCTTGGCCAACTCTGTGCTGCTTGGGAAACTACCCAAAACACAATTTGCGACTCGAAATTCGGTTTCTTTCCGCCCGAAAACCGCCGATCAAGAACTGGCCGGTTCGAGTCTCGCTCACTCTCTTTCCGTGGTCACGGGCCGTTTTCGAAGGTATCGATGCGACCACCAAATTTAATGAAAGTCGTTGGTCACTGAAGGCACACACTCAATATTGAAAATAGAAAAAAATATGAAACCCATTTTTTGTGGCTTCTAAAAAGCTGCAAATACGTTGATGGAAAAAAAAGTTCCACAGAGAACCGGAAGCATTCTGTGCGTGCGTCGTTTCGCGTATCGGGGGACTCGCGGGGACGGCGATGGCAGCGGACGAAGGGGCGGGACCTCTACTTCAGAACTGTCGTTCGCGGTACCGGCGAATTCTGTCTGCCTTTAAAAGAGAAATTTGGGACTTATCAAAAGAATTGGTATTCATCCCGTACGACACGCCCGACCACCAAGCCGACTTGCACGAAGACGTCGCCGAGCCGTCGCTCCCTTCTCGTGGCTGAAGACATCGCTCGCGCAAACATCAAGCACGACGCGTCTACTTCGAGTTGAATATGCACGCGTACGATTTCTTTACTAGGTGCGAATGTCGCCAATACGTGGTGCTTCCCGACTTCGACCCGGGAGTGCTTTTGCTGGAGGAAAATCGGCAGCAAACTTTCCAACTTACAATTTACCGGCTAAAGTATTACTAAGGAAAGAGATCCCCCCTATCACGTGATCCCCCCGTAGCTAAGCACCTGTCCCGTAACAAGGCTCCCGGCCCGGACGGCATCGGGTCAGAGTTTTACAAAATCTTTTCTGACGCTCTCTGTCCCATCTTGGCTCGAGTCTTCAATGACATCCGGAGACGAAAGCTACTTCCTCCGTCCATGCGGCAAAGCTTCACGGTACTGATCCCGAAGAAATCTAAAAAGGGCCCTATTTCCGAGGTCGGGGACTTTCGGCCCATCAGTCTTCTTTGCTCTGATTATAAAATCCTGGCCAAGATCCTCGCAAGGCGACTTGACACAGGGCTCAAGTCCATCATAGGGCCCCATCAGACCTACGGCCTTCGCGGGAGGAGAATATCCAGGAACCTCCACATCATGCGGGCGATCGGCGAGGCGACGGCGGAGGGTCACCAGCCCCTGGCGGTCCTGCAGCTGGACCTGCGGCAGGCCTTCGACCGGGTGTCCCACAGGTTCCTCCTGGCAGCGCTGGATCGATTCGGCGTGGGGGAGGAGCTGCGGGAGTGGATCGCGCTCTGCTACCGAGACATATCCACGCGCCTTCTCATCAACGGTCAGAGGGGAGGGCCCATTTCCATCGGGAGGTCGGTTCGGCAGGGCTGCCCCCTCTCGCCCATTCTCTTCGCGCTGCAGTTGGAGCCACTCTGCCGGGCAGTCAATGCGGACTCATCCATCTCAGGTTTACGGCTTGGGGACGAAGACGTCCGCGTGCTGGCCTTCGCAGACGACGTCTCGTTTATCTGCTCATCCAAGGTGCAGGTGCAGAACATCCTGCGACACGTGGACCGGTTCTGCGCTGCCTCAGGGGCCATGATCAACCGACAGAAGTCAACGGGGGCGTGGCTCGGGGCTTGGGCGACTACCCCAAGAACGTTCGGAGGTATAGGATGGAGCACTTCGCTCGACGGCTACCTGGGTGTGCCGGTGGACCCGCAGCGATCAACAACCGCAGTGTGGAGACCGACCGCCAACTCCGTTGCCGCCAAGCTGTCGCCCTGGCGGTGCAGAAGCTTGTCTTTCTTCAGCCGGGCTCACGTGTGCAACACAGTCAGCTACCCCGCGGTGCTGTACAAGGCTCAGGCCGTTTGCTGCCCGGGCAGCCAGGCCGGAAAGGTACACCGGAGCTGGGCCATGTTCGTGTGGAAGACCGCCATGGAAAGCACACGAAGGAACAACCTCTTTCTGCACCAAGAGACCGGCGGTCTGGGCCTCGTTAACATCGTGCTCAAGCTGCACGTGCAGCGTTTTCTGCTCTTCCGGGATGCAAGAGACCCGACCTTCATCGCCGTGCTGCACCACCTTGGATTCCCACATCTTGGGAATTGGATGGTGAGCACGAGTGGCCGCACGACCAAGGGAGCCGCCCTGCGGTTCTATAAGGAAATCGCCAGCTCCATCGAGTTTCTGCAGGCCCAATTTTCCTGGGAGTACCTGGCGACCGTCGGAAAGAGGCGGCTGTACTGGGATGTCGTGTCCGCATCCTTCCCGCCACCGCTCTACAGACAACCTCCGACACCCGACGACGCGGCGCGACTTTACAAACTCGTGCGAATCCTTCCCGTCCCTGTGGCGACAAGGGACTTCTTCGTCCGGATGCACATGGAGGTCCTTCCAGTTAAAACCTGGCTCCATCGCAAGGGGTTCTTCGTGCCGTGGTCCCTAAACTGCGACCTTTGCGGGGCGCCCGAGACCATCCAGCACGTCCTAGTCGAGTGTAGTAACGCCTACCTCTTCTGGGACGAGATGAGGACGACGTTTGAGCTCAGGGACTCCTTCGAAGTGGAGTGGAGCGCTTTCAAGTACCTGCAACTCGAGGAGAGGGATAAGACGGAGGTGGCGCACGTGATGATGCTGCTGGGCCTGCACGCCATCTGGAAGTCACGTACCGCAATGGTGCAATGCCACCTCGACGCGCGTCCAACCTGGAGCTACTTCGTGTCCACGTTGGGGTGGGTGCTCTCGGTGACGTCGCGGCAGGCGAACGCGGGCGATTGGGAGTGCATCGAGCGACAACTCGAGGAAGGGCGTCGCTGCTGCGTGCAACGACGTACGTCAAGCGTGGGATACTGGCGAGTTCCTGTGAACTGTAGGCGCGTTGGCGTTGGCTGAGGTGCGCGGTGCGCGAAAGTGGACCGTGGTTCTTCCCCCTTGGAATTGCGCGTCTATATTCTTCGATTTATCTATATATACATATTTTTTTCGTACAGATTGTATAACCGCTGACGCGGTCTCATACTGTATCGATTGCGTCTCCTGTCAGTCGTTTCCGCCCAGTCTGGTCTAAGCACTTCAGGTTTGTGTGACAGCTATTTACCGCACGGTGAACCTGTATTTTTTTTATTGATTTCAGAGTATCTGTCTTCTCATTCGTTTCTACAGTTTGTATAACGTTTCCATACGAGCTATCCACCTGTCATTTTCTGAATTATTTTTTTCAATTTGGCCTTGTATAATGATTGCGAAACCTACTGCAAGGATGTCTGTAAATAACATGTAAATAAACTTGTTTCGTTTGCAAAAAAAAAAAAAAAATCCCCCCGTAGCTCAGTGGGAACGACGTCCGCTTCACACGCGGCAGGACCGGGTTCGATCCCCGGTGATGGCACTTTTTTTTTTTTTTTCAGACATTTTTTGATGTTTACATTTCTTTCTTTTACAATTATCACTGAAGAAACAAACAAAAATTAACAAACAAATGTTGTGGACGAAACGTCGCTGAATTAAATGGGGATGGGATTTCTTTTGACACCTGCGAACTCAATGTAATCACTTTCCACAAAATGCAAGGAGCATATAAATCAGGTAGCGTCCGCTTTCCGAGGTGCCCGTAAATGTTCTACAGGAATTGCAGCCAGCCATTGGTCCCGATCCCGTTGATATTTCGGAAACTCTGTCGCACAATGCCACTTTTTTTCGGACGCAGGACGTGTGAGCCAGCTCTTCACGCAACATCTTGGGTGTATTCTTTTCGGAGCCGATCATGAAAATTAACCACGGGCACTCGCTACTCATCTCCAACTCCTCAATGTACAAAACAACTCATCTTGGAGTACAGAACAGCGAGCGGAACAAACATAACTGCAAAAGAATCGCAAACAGTGCCCGCTAACGCCGCATGTCGTCTGCTACGCCGAGGGAAAAAAAAAGAGAAAAAAAAGCGCACGGTCGGGTGTAGCCACGTGACTTCCGCCACTCCCGCTATCCTCTCCACTTCTCCGTTTCGGTTTCGGTTTCGCGCAGTTGCGTTTTTTGGCTTTATTAAAAAAATACGCTACTCTGTTGCAAAATATTAATTGGGTAGTCCTCCGACACCATAATAAAGCGCCTGGCAAAAAATTGAAAAATATTTTTTGGGGGTGTCAGTGTCCCTTTAAGCACCCGCATCGCGCTCCGTAATCCGCCACAAGACCTTGAACTATGCAGACAAGGCTGGCGGCGCGCAGGCGCAGCTGCGGCGTTTTCTTTACAGATCTTGCAACGGAAAAGAAAAACGATCTACTACAACTGCCTATTATCGCTCTGGGGTCAACGGGTGTGCGATATTAGAGCATTTTAGTGGATTGTTTTGATACCTCCGATAACAAGAAAGAATTTCAGGCTACCGATTTTTGCACATTCACTATGGTACGATGGGCCCTCTGGTGCGAACTGCGCATGTGCGAGTCACAGCGCATGTGTAATCGTAGAAGATTTGCACATTCGGAACGGGAATTGGAGGGTTCAAATGGTGAGGTCCTCGAATTGAACCAGGGACATCTACATTTCCAGTGGAGTTAGGAGACTCTGGACAGGTCAGCAAGATTGTGTTATTTATGTGAAAAATGATGCGACTAAGATTGTTACCGGTCAATACAATAAATCCGCGTCAGCGTCCATGCAAAAATGCGTGCACAAATGTTTTGCCATACCTGTTTGGACAGTGTTATCACTAGTGTTCGTTGCTTATGGTGTAGACTTGCGCAGATTCACTTAATATAAGTATCATGGCATCATATGAGCATCCGACCTGAGCTGGAACGCAGACGTGAAATATATAACAAACGAAGCCCTGAAAAAAATATTCTTTCGGAAGAGAACGTTAAAGTATTCAACTCCTGAAATAAAACTTTTAGCATTCACCTCTCTTGTGCGTCCAGTACCAGAATACGCAAATATATTCTGGTTCCAAGATACGCAGAAGAATATAAGTATTGTAGAAAGTGTCAAGAGAAAGGCAATCAGATTTGTTTACCACAAATACAGTCGTTTCGATTCACCGACAGAACTACCAAAGAAAGCTGGTTTATTGACTATCGTTGACCGTGTAAGACTCAGTCGACTGAAATTTATGTTCCTCCTTTGAAACGATGCATTTAAAACAGATAAAAACAAGTACGTCAAGCGATCGGAAGCTGAGCCACTAGACATAAACATAGCGACACACTCGTTGAGTATTCCTTGAATAACAACAGTTTTACTCACTATTTTTTTCCTTCAGCCATAAGAGGCTGGAATAGTTTAGATAGGCACTTTTTTAGTTGTAAAAGTGTTGAATTGTTTAGTGATGCAGTTGAAAAACAACTACTTTGTCAATTTATGTATTTACATGTTTTAGCTGTTACAAGAGTGTCGCGATATTTTTGCTGTTCCGTTTTTATTGATATTTGCCTTTTGATGTTTACTAATTTTTTCCCAATACCTGCGAAAATCCCAATGGGATTGGCAGTATATTGAAATAAATAAATAAATTGCGATACCATGTTTGATGAGCCTCGGGACGAAGCTCACAGAGAATACGACGACGAAAATTTTGAGTAAACACTTTACTTTAATAATTAAATTTTTCCCCAAAATTTACGGGGCAACGGAAATGGTGCACTGGCTCTTACGTCAATTCTTCCGCTAAATGCTGTGGGGAACCTCGAAGTCGGCGAGAGGGCCTCATACTCAGGACTGAGTATTCTGCTTCGGTGCCCATGAGTGCCAATGCATCGTGGCCGTCGATAACAACGTTCAAGTTGTTAAGCAGCGTCACTGGAGCGTCGTTGCGATGCGTGGCTTCAGGAGAGTGGGAGAACTCCGGCGTCCGTGGTGAGAAGTAGTGTTTTCAGGCGACTTCATGTAACACCTGCGACAACTCTGAGCTGTTCTCCAAGCAATGCGGACCACGCATCGCAACGACGCTCCTGCAACGGTGCTCAACAACTTAAAGTTGTCATCGACGGCCACGACGCATTGGCACTCGTGGAAATCGGAACAGAACTACTCAGTCCTGAGTGGGAGGCTCTGTCACCGCCTTCGAAAAGTGCCCGACTTAGGCAATGCACTCTCTTGCTGAGGTGGCGAGGATTCTTCAGTAATCGCGGCGATTTAGGCGGTGTTTCGGTGTTGCTCGACATGGTCCACAGCTGCACCCACCTTTCGTAGGTGTTGTGTTTCTTGTCGGAAGTTCGTCATGAGGGCCACAGTGCGCCCATTGTGGAGTTCAGCTACTCCTCTTGTGACGCTAATTCCTATTTCCAAGGAAATTGAAGATTGCCTTCCAGAACAACTTCGATGCAGTTAGCTGCATCGGTCACGACAGGTGTAATACTTGATCGCGGCGGCATATTCACGTTGTTGGCAACGACTCGGACGGCGGCTGACGCTGTTTGTGATTTGTATGAATGAAAATTATATCCGCAGCGTCAATCTGTTTTCTCCAAAGTCGATGACGGCGCCGTATTTACATAGAAAGCCCATGCCGAGAATGACGTCTCTGGTGTACAGTCTTGTAGAATGACAAATTTCACAGGACATGTCTCGGCGCGAATTTCGACGCGTGCAGTGCACCTTCCCACAGGTGTGGTGAGGCGTGCTCCAGCGGTTCGTATCTAGAGCCTTCCGACAAATATAACGGGGAACTGAATTGGTGCATAGGTCGTGGCGTAAATGTTTCTGCTAAATCTAGCGGGAAACCGAATTTGTGGATAGGTCACGTAATGTCAATTTATCCGCTAAATTTAGCGGTTGAACCTTAATTGGTGCATAGGTCATATGACGTAAATTTTCCGTTGAAATTAGCGGGGAAACTGCAGTTCTCTGTGGATCCCCTGACGTCAGGTCACGTGATATAAATATTCCCGCCAAATTTAGTGGTGAAACTCAAAAGATGGAGGTAAGAAAGGTCCACGAAATTTCGGGAGGGGGAGCTAAAGATTGGCTATCCCATTAAAACACTTCAAAAGAAATTGCAGGCCCAGATAAGAGGCTGGGTTAGATATTTACATACTTGCATATATCGTACTATACACCTTCGAAATAATTAGAAACCCCATATATACGACGGGGATCAGCTGTTGGCTTTAATAGTATCAAAAGTTAACCAAAATCGCATATAATTTTAGCAATATGGAACATAAGCGATGTCAGAAGGCCGCTCTCGTAATACAGGTGGTGTGTTAGTATTCAGGTGCAGACTGTCTGATAACAGCAGTCGGGGTAAACTCCAGTGCCTCGTTCCAGCTCGCGGTGTGATGGTTTTATAACATTGTATGCAACTGTGGTAAACAAATAGAACGAGGTGTTAGTTCACAAACTAGAAAAAAGTAGGACCTTACGGTTGCTTCGACATTGGCTCTGGGGAACGCTCACTGACTCAAGCAAGCCCGTACACCAGTTTTCTGTCGATTGTCCACCTTGAACGCACGCAGATACATTCACATTGGTGCATCAAATGACTTTGCTGGGGTGACAGAAATAATAGTGCTTTTTAGAGCGCAGCTTTTAGGCGCCCGTTTCCGGCTTGAGCGGCGTCGGCGTCGCCGTTGGCGTCGGCGTAACCGCGCGTTGCATTATGAGAAACGTCCCCATGATGCAACGCGCGGGGAGGAGGAGGAGGAGGAGGAGGGGGAGGAAGGAGAAGGAGGGGAGAAGGGTAGATGCTAGCTACCCGTTGTGCTGGTAAGTGATATCACCATTGATAAATCACAGAGAGGCACGTATGAAAACGTGGTGTACTCGTTATCCAAGTGGCCATCTACATGGGTACGGGTTTGTGCTGTACCCATCGGTCTCTGCGGCACGTCAGACGAAGTTGGTAAATTGTGTGCGGCCAAGGTCTGCAACGGCTTGCTCGTGGTAGCTCTGTATCTCTCGCCAACGGCAGTCACCGAATATTTCGTGCAAGACAAAGAAGAACTTCTTATCAGTCATGCAGGAAGACATCCCATTGGCCCCGAGGGACGTGCACTCGCTGTTCGGCTGTGCCATCTTGGGGGAGCACGCTCAATCAAAAACGCCGAGCAGTCTTCGACAGAGCCGACAGCAAGTGAGATGACATCGAGAGTATCACGTGCTTCGTCAAAGTGTTAACTTTAACGCTGTTTCGTTCTCCCGCCTTGATCCTAACGTCCTGTTTCCTGGCACCGGCGAAACTTAGACAGAGTGGAGCTTCCAGATGTGAGAACTACATTTCCTTTCTCCGGACAAGCGGTGAGCGAGAATACCAGTGTATATAAATAAATCTCTTTCGCAGATTGTTTAGCACGGTATATCGCAAGATCGAGATACCTCAAGAGAAAAGCAGGAGGAGAGCAGGAGAAGCAGAGGACGAGGGGAGGAGCATGGGAGGAGAGGAGGAGGAGAGGTACGGATGAGGAGTAGGGGAATACCCTCCCCTCAGTACCCTCCCCTCCTCCTCCTCAAGAGCTGCGCTCTAATTCGGCGTTACAGGAAGTTGTTATCGTCTTTCAATTTTTTGTTCTGAAGTAACCAGGGATAGAGAAGAGTCATAAAACAAATTAGAGTGCATTGGAAAAGCAATAACACCGAAAATAAAAGAGGAATAAGCGATCGGTAATTTTTTGGACTTCATCATTCGCACATTTAATCTGTTTTTTTTGTTTTTGATCGGGGGTGTTGAAAATTTTGAATATGAAGAGAAACAAGAGCATCAAAATGATATCCTTTTATTGCTTTTAGGTAACTTGTGTAACCAGGGTAATATCCTCTAGTACCGATTTGCACGCTGCAGCAATAAGATATTTAATGATGGCGGTATAAACAAACACAAGAGGCAAAAAATTGTAGTGTTTATTTCAGGTCCAGTTTTCAATTATGTATCATATATAGATTAAATTATGTATCGTACAGCGACGACTTGCTCCGTCTATAGTAGCTATAGCTCTACATTGTGTAGTTGTGTTTTGAAACTTACAGAAAAAACTGTGTTTCGTCTGTCTCTAAGGTAAATGTTGCATTTGTTTAAGTATTACAGCTCAAAACAAAATGCAGCAACAGCGCCCACCTCAAGACTGTAAATAGTTTTGATTCCACTTTGCACTGCCAACTTTGGCACGGATCAGCCAAGGTTCAGTCGCTCGCCATCTGCGACGGAGTCATTCCCATACGTGCATTTCCCTGCACAAGAAAATATATTAGTTTTGGTTCAGTATTATGATATCGTGAATCTCCTCACACCGCTGCGTTTCTTCCGAATTTTTTTCCTCGTGCGTAAACAAGACCAAATTATGGAGGCTGAAAAATGTTTCAGTTGTAGAGCATCAGCTTTAACCCACTCTGGGAAATCGCGTATAAGGAAGAATACAAATACATATTATATATCTACATCAAAGGTGTCGGGTGTTTGGGAGAAAATGCAGCAGTGTTTTTACCACCTCAAAAATAAAGTAGACAAAACGCAGTCTTCACCCAATTTGTTGTACTAGCGTTTGGGACTACAGGTGCCAAGTTTCAGAACTTGACATGATCTGATTAAAAGGCATAGCATTGTTGTCGAAAAGTTTCATTCATAAAATGGGATTCGTTCCTTGTATTGGACGCCACTGGTCCACTGATCTTGATCCATAGCAGGCTTTGCTGGCCGCCATTTTCTCGTTGAATATCTACGAAATTTGCTTTTAACTTTTAAATCGGACAACAGTAAGCTCTTGAAGGGGGCGTGCAAATATATTCAGTTGGAACGATTTTCACTTGACGCTAGTTTACCGGCATTAGTGGAACACAAGTATGCTCGCAGGCAACGCCATTGACCAGGAAACCTTTTAGTTGCGGTGTAATTTCAAGGATAAGAGCGAGTGTTTTCTTTCAATCTCTCCTTCGCAAAAGTTTTATGACATAGCGTGGCGGTGCAGTACCGCCCAGTGACGGCACCTGAATGCGGCTCATAGATCGGACCCGGTCATTGCGTGAGCACTCGATTCGGGCTCGTGATAACCAATAGCTCGACAAGCATTCGGGTAGTGGCCCGTGTCGAATCGCGGCAATGACGACAACAGCCGAACCCTAACGATGTCTGGTACTCAGCGCATGTCTTCTGCTTTGCCAACCTCAGCATGTGGCTATGGTGAACTTGGTGGCATATAATGGGCTCCAGATCACGTGGCCACTTGTTCTGGTTTCGATTTGAGGGGGTGAACGCTGCTCTTCATTATTGTTTTTTTTCTGTGACGTTTATTGCGTGGACAGATGAAACGAACGCGTGTTTCATTGGTCCTAAACGTAAGGAATTCGTTCTAAGCGGTATTCGCGCAAAGCACGAAAATTGTTGCACTACCCCTTTAAGCTCGGTCATCTGGTCCCAACTACTAACATTACATTTAGTGAAAACCTAAGCAATCAACGATTTATTGTTCACTTTTTGCACGAAAACAAACAAGCAAACACGGTCCATTTTTTCCAAAAAACACTAGGATGTCTAAGAAAAACAGCTCTTAGACAAAAACAAATAATGCAAGCTTTACAGAAATATTTTGCCCCAACTGTCTACTATTTCAACATCACTAGATGGTGGTTCGGCCAGTGTGTCAGCTTCAAGATTAAAGCTGACACCACGGGGCCTGAAAGTAATGCTGTCGGGAGTTTCGTCTTGGCGCCCTGTTGTTTTCTAATGCTACTGAGGCCTGAAAAGTGTTATCGTTGCTGTGGCAGCAATCATAGTCAAATTTCAGCTTCCAAGCTTGGCCTTACTAGCGTATCTCTTGAAGCAAGATGTCCCCATTTCGTTTAAGAGATATCCCTGAAGTCGGTTTGAGACAAGGCGCTAAATTTTGTAAACACTGGCCCCTTTGCACTGCGGTGGATCAAGTGTGGCTAACCGGGCCCGTCTTCGATGAGGATAATACTAATCTTTATTTTGATGTGTCCAGAAACAGAACAAAGCCTAAATAGGGGTAGACTATTAGAGGAATAGTGTAAAACATGTACAAAGAAGAAAAGATACATGCAAACGCATATTCATTCACGCACTAGGAGCTTGATTGCTCGTCATAAAATGGTCATACCACAAAACAAAAAAGCTATCTATGGCAGATTGATCTAGCTTGCTTTATAAGAGTTGCGTTTCTGTAAATGAAACAAAACCAAAGAATAAAAAGGGTACTCAGAGCGACTCGATTCAGAGGAGGCATGAAAGCAAGGGGTGCTCATATAGAAGTGATGTGTCAACAGCTGCGTTTGTAACCTTACGCAGAAACAGTAAATATCTTAAACGACTTCTATTAAGCAAAGAACGTAATCTCTCAGTTTCTTATATAATCCGTCATATCTGTAGCTGCACTCACCCGCAGTATATATGTCACAGCCGGAAAGCTACCAGAAAAGACAGCTGGTAATATTATTGATGCGATATTTTTCTGGATGAATCCAGAGTGAATGAGTGAAAACCTGGTATCTCGATTAATTGGTATTTCGATTTTGCATTTGCCCTCGCGACTTTAGTTTTAATCTAATTCGTTTCGAAGGCTACCTAATTGAAATTTTTTTTCGAAAATACGAGCAATCGCATAGCTGCTGCGACATAGTAGCCGAGTCCACCATTGTTTGGGCCCGTATCTCCGAGCCTTTATTAGAGACGAGGACTGCACCAGCGTTGCGGAGGAAGACTCGAATTCAATCACGCGCTTCTTGTCCAAGAAATGAGGGAAACCAATGGTGCTCGACGGGGTTTTCAGAAAGGTATAGAGCACCCAATTACCTGACTGGTATGGAGGGTATGACGCGTAGTGTTGGTTTAGTCTCGAGACTGCTTCGCCACTTGAAATTTCGACTACAATGTAAAATCGAGAACCCGCTGATGGCAACTGAACCAAGGATTTAAATAAGAGCGTGGAAATCTTCTTAAAGCGGATAAAAAGTATCGACTTCATCATGCTATACTCCCTGACAGCACAAGAAACGTCAAGCGTGCTCCGTCCAGAGTGCCTTATTATCGCCCTTCGTCCAATGAGCGTTCGATATCAGATTTTTAGTAGATTCTTTTGATAGCTCCAAAAACAATAGAGAGTTTTAGGGAACCGGTTTTGCAGATTCACGGCAGTGCGAAAGCCGATCCGGTAAGAGCTGGGCATGTGCTACCGCAGAAGATCGCACATGCGGAGTGCGTACCGGAATCTCAAAATGGAAATGTCCTGGAATCGAACCAGGGACATGCCCACTTCTAGTGAAGAGTGACCCTGTGCACAGGTCAACAAGGTTGGGTTGTTTGTGTGAATAAAGATGTGACACGGTTCTCACCGGTCAATTGAATAAATCCGCTTGAGCATGCATGCAGAAATGCATGCACAAATGTTGTGCCATACGCGTTTGGACTGTGATATTCAAGTCGCGATACCTTTAAGCTAACAAGTAAATAAAACAACAGAAAATATGACAGCACAAACAACTATTGTTCGATGTCTATGAATTGCGATACCATTCGTCACGAGATTCACGATGAAGCTCACTGTGAATGCGGTGACAAAACGTTTGAGTAAACACTTTAATAATGCGAAAAGCATTAACTCTCCCATGTTGCGAGCCGACGTCATCAGTTTTGAAGCCGCGCCAAACGGCACCAAAGTTCCTTTCTTTAAGGGAAGCCGAGATCTGATCACTCCCAGCTTTGAGGCCGCGCAAAAAGCCTAGCCAAACGGAACGTAGTTTCCCCACTCCCAATGGCCGGAGCGCAGGGAAACCAAAATCTAATGGATTTCGGCTTCGGTCCCATGGGCTGGCGCGCGTCATAGTTTCAAGGAACGAGGCTCCCATTGGCCGCTGGGCATCAGTTTCAACGACCGCCACCCCCATGGCGCTGCGTGTCCGGGCTGCCAGCACGGCGGTAACACGAAGCGTCTGGTCGCTGAGCGATACAGCGGCTCCACGCCCAAGGTCAGCGCGGCGAAGAGCGCGCCCGCTCGGCCGCCGACGCAAGTACGCCGCAGACGGAAATAAGGGAGCGGAAGAACGACGTGCATGCTTTCGCATTCACAACTCTATAAGAAGGGCTTAGGTGTACCTCGAGCCTTCTCCATTAACTCAATCTTCTCGCAAAATTTAGCGGGGAAACTGAATTGTAGCATATGTCGTATCGTCAAATTTTCCGCTAAATTAGAGGGAAACCTGAATTGGTGCATAGGTCCAGTAACGTAAATTTTCCAGTAAATTTTGCGGGGAACTTATATTTTTCTGCAGATCCTGTGACGTCAGGTGACGTGACATCGATCGTCCTGCCAAATTTAGCGGTGAAACAAAAAATGGACGGCGGAAAGGTTCACAAAACCAGAAAAGGGGGGGGGAGGGGGAGGGTGTAGCTAAAGAATGCCATCACATTAAAACACATCAAAAGAAATTGCAGGTTCAGAGAAAAACCTGGGTTAGATATTTAGATATTTGCATATATTGTACTACATACATTAGAACTAATTAGGAACCACATAAATACGACGGGGATAGCTGTTGACTTTATTAGCATAAAAAGACTAATTGTAAATAGCACATAGTTTCATTAGTGTGGCACATAGGCGATGTCTGAAGGCCACCCTTGTAATAGAGGCAAAGTGCGGGTGTTCAGGTGCACTTTGTCCGGTAACAGCAGTCGGGGTAAACTCCAGTGCCTCGTTCCAGCTCGCAGTTCGATGGTTTGATGACGTATCCGCAGCTGTGGGCAACAAAGAGAACGAAGTATTAGCTCACAAGTTGGAAAAAAAAAACAAAAACAGGACCTTGCGGTTGTTTTGACACTGACCCTGCGGAACACTCCCTGATTCAAGTGAGCACGTACACCAGCTTTATATATATTGTCCACCTTGAACGCGAGCACATAAATTTACACTTGTGCATTAAATACATTTCCTGGAGCAACAGTAAATAATAGTGCTTTGAAGGCGATAGCATTATTAAGCTACTCACCACAGATTTCTACCTATGTATTTCGCCTGTAAGCTCAAGTTTCCGCTAAATTTAGTGGAAAATTGACTTCATGGGACCTACTCCCAAATTAAGGTTCCCCGCTGAATTTAGCGGAAAATTGTTTCACCCGGAATGTTTCACATTCAGGGCTAAATTTAGCGGAATCGAATTCCCCGCTAAATGTAGCAGACATTTGACTTCACGCGACTTATTGACCAATTCAGGTTCCCAGCTAAATTTAGCAGAATCAGGTTCCCAGCTAAAGTTGGCAGAATCAGGTTCCCATGCTAAATTTCGCAGAAAATAGTGGTGTGCAACGATAAATGATATCGCATTAATTGATCATCACCGGTGCGGTTTCTGCAAATTTGCCTCCACCATCCATTTTTTTTTTGGTTCTGAAGTAACCCCGGACAAAGAAATATCATAAAACAAATTACAGTGCAGTACAAAAAGTAATAACACCGGGGGAAAAATGAATGAATGATGGGTAAATTTGTTCGATTTAATCAGTCGCGCTTTATATCTATTTCTTTTGTTCTTTCATCAGGAACGTTGGCAATTTTGAATGGAAAAATACAGGAGCAGAAAAAATTATGTGCTTTTGCTGATTTTAGGTAACTTGTGTAACCAGCGTAATATCATCTAGTACCGATTTGCACGCTGCAGCTATAATATGTTTAATGATGGCTGAATAAAAAAGCAAAACGCTCGTCAGACAAAAAAAAATGCTGTGTTTATTAGAGATCCAGTTTTAAACTATATATCATATATAGATTAAATTATGCATAAATTTGCGACATGTTCCTTTCACAGTAGCTATAGCTCTACATTGTGAAATAGTGCTTTAAAACTTATCAAACCCTGTTGTTTCGTATGTCTCTAAAGTAAATTCTGCGTTTGTTTTATGCGTTGTAGCTCAAAACAAAATTAAAAAAAGAGCGCCCACCTCAACACAGAAAATCGCCTTTCTTTTACTTCGCATTGCCAAGTTTGGCACGGATCAGCCAGGTTTAGTCGTTCACCATCTGCCACGCTGTAATTCCCGTAAGTGCATTTCCCTGGAGAAAAAAAGACATTCAGTGTTATGAAATCCTGAATCTCCATACACCGCGGCGTTTCATCCGAAGCGTTCCCCTGTTGCGTAATGTACGCAAGAGCAAAATATGGGGCTGAAGAATGTTTCGGGTGTAGAGCATCACGTTTTACCTCTTCTGGGAAAGCGGGTATAAGCAAGAACAAAATAAATTTTATATTTCTAAATTACAAGTGCCGGGTGTTTGGGAGAAAATGCAGCAGCGTTTTTATCACATAAATTAACTAGACAAAACGCAGTCTTCACCCATTGTGTTGTACTAGCGTTTGTGACTAGAGAGGCCTAAGTTTCAGAACTTGACATGATCTCAATAAAAAGGTAGTAATTGTTGTCGAAGAGTTTCAATCAGAAAATGGGATACGTTCACTGCATCGAACGTCACTGATATTGATTCATCGAAGGCTTTGTTAGTGGCAATTTTCTCATTCCCTATGAAAAAAAATATTGTCTGTAACTTGTGAATCAGACCACTGTAAGCTATTAAACCTGGGCATATATGGTCCGAACTACTGGCACTACATTTAGTGAAAGACTGAGCGATTGTCGACGCGGAGTTAATTTTTGACAATAAAAAGCTCAAACATGGCTATGTTTTTTTTCCTAAACACTTGGGATATCTAGAAAAGAAACAGCGCTTGAACGAAAACAAATAACGAAAGCGTTAAAAACTCTTGACCTACCGTCTATGATTTCAACATCACTGAATGGTGGTTCGGCCAGTGAAACCTTGAAGATCGAAACTGAGACCACGAGGGCCAAAAGTAGGGCTGTCGGGAGCTTCATCTTGGCGTTCTGCCGGTTTCTAGTGCGACTGAGGTCTGAGACTGTTATCGTTGCTGCGGGAGCACCCATACTCAAATTTCAGCTTCCAAGTCTGGCCTTATTTGTGTATCTCTTGCAGCAAGACGTCTCCATCCCGTGGAGATATCCCTCAAGCCGTTTTGAGTCTAGGCGCTATGTTTTGTAATAACTGGCCCCTTTGCAATGCGGTGGTTCAAGTGTGGCTAACCGGGCCCGTCTTCCATGATTATATTATTTCGTTATTTTGATGTGTTCAGAAACAGAACTAAGCATAAATAGTTATACACTTTCATAGCAATAGGGTGAATCACCTACAAGGAAGAAAAGAGACACGCAAAGTTATAGTCATTCACGCACTAGTGGCTTGAATGCTCGTCATAAAATGTTCATACCGCAAAAAGAAAAACAATCTCTTACAGATTGATCTAGCTTGCTATATTCGAGTTGCATTTTTGTAAATGGAACAAAATCAGGGAATAAAAAGGGTACTTAGAACGGCTCGACTGAGAGGAGGCATGAAAGTAAGGGGTGCACATAGCAGTGGTGAGTCAAGAGCTGGAGTTGATAATATTATGTAAAAACAGTGAATAATTCAGCCAACTTCTACCAAGCAAAGAACGTAATCCCAGTTTCTTAAATATTCTGTCGATACTGCTGCAGCAACACTCACCCGCAAAATTCCTGTCGTATCGGCACACGAGCAGAAAAGGCGGCTGGCCATTTACTGATGTAGAGATGTTTGTTTGGCT